>KN837617.1:1938-23237 GCA_000827215.1 Sphaerobolus stellatus SS14 | reverse complement strand
GCTCGGGATGAACAAAATGTTCTTCTTTTCGAAGACATTGGCATTTATATCCAAACATAAACCTATTATGGAAACTGCAGTTCAAACAACGTTCTTTGCAATGCTCGCAATTATGCTGGTATCCGTGGTCATTTTCTTTCGTTCTCAGCGATCCTTTGTCTCACTCAGGTTCGTACAATTTCAACGTAGGACTAGTATGCTTAATCCCTGTTACTTTGATTAGGCGTCATCCGGGATTTATTCGACTTATGGATATTACCGGCACGCTCTCCAATGTACGCGTTTCAACCAAGTGTTTGTGTTGTACTAAAGTGGTCTCCAATATAGATCTTACCTCGCATTCCCCTTATCACTTTTGGAAATGACTGGGCGTTGTCAGGAAAGCATCAACGTAAGGTTCTGTGCACTAACGTGTTGCGATTTTGTTTGAGAGCTGTGCGTAGCATTTAAAAACGCGGGTTGGGATGTTTTGACATTTGTGAGTACACTAAAGTATATCCTCCCATTCTCTGCATTTAATATTTACTCAGACTTCGTTTTTTCCTGTTCCAAAAACCGAGTTGATTGTTGCGGATGCCGTTTCACTGAAGGTATGCATTCCACTTATTTTGAATGTTTATATTAACAGATTTACGCTCAGGATATTAGTACCCATCATTTCAAATTTCCAAAGCCGATAGATATTTATAGCATCCTCGGAATGTTTGGGTCAAATATTATCATGACTGAAGGCGAAGAATGGAAGAGACACAGAAAGATCGCCGCGCCTGCTTTTTCAGAGGTGAGATTAGTGAACATCATTCCATGCTATCTAAAATAAATTTCCAGAGAAACAATCGGTTGGTTTGGGAAGAAACTTCCAGGATCGTCTCGGATATGCTCTCAACTTCTATGTGGGATAAGAAAACGTCTGTGGTTGTAGAACATGCCCTTGACTTAACTTTGCCGGTGAATCACACATCTATTCCAACGCCGCGCATTCACTTATCAAAACGATGCGTAGATCGCCCTTATGGTGATTGGTGCTGCAGGTTAGTAATTTAGATCTTAAAACAGAGACTAGTCTTATATAAATTGCAGGATTTGGTAGACGCATTTCCTGGGAGGAGGATTCAGATATACCACCAGGGCATACAATGTCTTTCAATGATGCCGTGCATGAGGTAGCATCGAAATTAGTGATTAGGATCGCCACTCCCAACTGGGTATATCCCTTTTCTCACCGTCTTTTGCGAATCCAGGCAGCATTTTACGAATTTGAGGTAAATAAGGTCTTCTGGGTTATTCGTAAATCGATTGCTGAGGTTATCCAGCTATACATGAAGGAAATGATACAAGACCGCAGGGATTCCTTAGATGAACAACATCACGATCTCTTTACGGTATTATTGGAAGGAAACGAGAATGACTCGTTGGAAGACCGTTTAACGGATCGACAGCTGATAGGTAAATTCAAAAAATATCACGCTTGGAATGGCCTTTTAACGTGAACTGTAGGTGACATTTTTATCTTTCTCTTCGCAGGCCACGAGGTTCGTCCATTTGATGGATGAATAAACTTATTGAAAACCATAATTGCGATAGACGACGGCGCACACCCTCTGTTGTGCTCTTGGGCTATTAGCATTGTATCAAGATGAGCAGGAGAAACTCTATCAACAAGTAACCTCACTCTTTCCTGCTGATGGTTCCATCCCGGTACGTTCAGCCTATTTCATCAGAATTTGGACTTATTAAAACTGTCAAAGTCTCACGAACTCATGAATGCGCTTACCTATCCTTTAGCGATATTCTATGAGACACTGAGACTATTCCCACCTGTTGGTATGGTCTACCCGAACAAGGAAACGTCATTAATGTCCTTTTCAGGTGGCCTCCATTCCAAAATGCGCCTCACAAGACACGAATTTGCGTCTTGTGAAACCAGACGGAAGTATCGGCACCCTTCCAGTCCTCAAGGGGACAGTAGTGAACTTGAATATTTTCGGAATACATTATAACCGTACGAATTGCCTTTATTTTGTTTGTTAATTAATTGCAAATTTAACACTATACAGCTCGTTATTGGGATTCTCCCGAGGAGTTTAACCCGTCTAGATTCCTGGGTCCCTACAACAAAGATGCCTTCTTCCCATTCTCCGCAGGTTTGCTCCCCAATATTTTTTACATATTCACATGGCATAATTTGTTGTTATTTGAATAGGTTCTAGAGCTTGTTTGGGTCGCAGGTGCGCAATTAAGTACCTTATGAGCGACTGTCAATGTGTTGATATATTCTTTTTAATAGATTCACCGAAAATGAGGTAAAGGACTGCATTTCTTCCACCGTATGCAATGTCTCATATTATCTTCCAGGCCGTTGTGGTCCTCTCGATGCTGGTCCATAAGTATAAGATAGAATTGAAAGACCCGGATGCCTACGAAGGACTTACAATGCTCCAGAGGCGCGAGAAGCTGCTCGCCAGTAAGCAGGGCCTCACAGTTACGTGCGTTAAAAGATCATTTATCTGCTCTGATAGTCGCTGAAATCATCCTGATAGGCCCGCCAAGGTTCCTTTGGTATTCAGAAATCGAGTCTAAATAGTTTATGCCGTGATGCCCAATTGATCATGGGGCTGTACGCTTAAAGTTCGTAATACCGACCAATCAATAAATATATGGCGTGAAGTTATAGCTTTAAATAAGGCTAATCGGCTAATCAACGAAAAACAAGCTTGAGTTTCCATTCGAGGAATATAAATGCCTCCCTCGAGGTTGCACCCATGATTCGACAGCTTACATAAGTACTAAGTTTCGATATGCACGGTTCTACGGAGACAGATGAAATAAACGAATCTGAAATCAATTAGTTTGGCGTTTAGTATGGACCCGCCGGCTTTATCTACTCCTCCTCCCTCCAGTGTTGGCGCCCAAGTAGAGTGTGACGTGACGTGACGTGACGCGACGTGACGCGGGAAGGTAATTCCCATTCAAAGTCTCCAACGCTATGTTTTGCAAGTTGCAACGCCACTACTATGTTGTAGACGACAGTTACCAAGCATAATACTTATCTATGTATATATCTATGTAAAAAGTATGCCAGATTTTATATATTGCTCAATTCAGTTTTACAGTATTGACCCTTTGATTCGTAGAATCTCCTGCTGGATACCTATCCTAACTCGTTGATTTGAGCAGACGTAGCCTTTTCATCCACACCACTTATCGAAGCTCGTCTACGGCTCTTATTCTTGACCAGAACCTCCTAGGCTCTGCTTAAATATGCAAATCGCGAGCCAACCGTATTGGGAATGGACCTAGGTCAATGCCAAGTCGTCAATCTGTTCAGCTCTCCAGACGATTAAGTATGTATCTGGTTTCGGTTCTGAATTTATTTCTGAGCATCTTATCGATTTATTACAGTGTTATATCGGCATATCGAGAATGATGCCTGGTTGTTGGTTAATAGCATGTTTGAGGCTATTTCCTCCACACCTCGCAAACTGTGGATACTTCATGAAGAGCTGAACTATCTAATGGCAAAGGATCTGGATATCTACCATTCCATTATCCTCAGACAAAGTCAGCCTATGATTCACCGTATCTTGTTCGTTCTACAATAACGTATCGGTTCCGACATTTTGCTGCTCTTCCAATCTTGCCGAAGATTACCTTGGGACACGAGTGGAGCACAATAAAGAACCTTGGAAGAAAGCAAAGAAAGAGGAAGGAAGCCGGCCGATTGACATTCGATTCCATGTGCGGCGTTGCCTTTTTGAATGATGTGGCGGGACAGAGGAGAGGAATGAGGAGAACGTGGAAGAAGGCTGGAATGGTTTAGGCTGAATATGCTGATGAAGGATAATGGGTCTATTCACCGTCATGCCCGGTTATGCGTCAGGTGTATCAATCCGATACAGGAGAAGGCACCTATGATCTTATCGTATCCCACAAGATGGTCTATCATCGATATCTCCTTATTCTTTCCGCTCGTCGCTCTCCATCGTCCTTTAAATCGTTGTTCATGTATGACACGGTAGCACTGGTTCAACCATTCTATTTACATCATTCATGGCATTAGGACACCTGGTGGCATCTGTGGTTCTGGAAATCGTATAGCCATGGCACGAACCCATATCAAATGCTCGTCCTTGTCAGCTCTTCCGCAATCGGCAGCTTTGCGGATGGGTGTATTACGATTTCCATCTTCATAACCACGTCCATGTAGCATCAAACTTTCAACTTCGGCCCAAACGCCTGCCAACGTACTTCGCCCTGGCGCTAGGAATGTTCATAGGACCTTTTGCGGTACCATGACCTAACCATCGTGTGAAGGGCTGGTCACGTCGATTGTTTGGATAAGGCGAATTCATTCCGGTAGGACCTCTAGGACCTCCCAACCAAGTGACTTCGCATTCACGTCGCTAGCCTCAAGCCTTCAGAAATGTTATCTACAACTATCATCCTCGTATGGAAGGCATGTGTCAACTTAAATGCCAGCCGTCAATTCCAACTTCATCGCCCGTAGGTTTGACCATTGGCGACTTGGGCTCTCAAAGCTGTTGGCCCTTCTATCTCAGCAACCGCAATATCCCAACCAGTATCATCTTGACGTTTCGTCAATGCTATCTATGTGAATACAAAAGGATCTACACGATGATCCGAGATCGCTGCACAGAATTGGACATCGAGGTCAGAACGTCAACTTCCAAGTTTAAGACGGTGTCATCGTTCATCAGCACAAAGTAATTCTCTCCAAGACTCTTCTTAGCTAGTCTCCTAACACGTAATTCCACAATTTTGCGTGATACGAGCGAAGGTCGTTGTGGAGATACATTCGCGTCTTCAGCCAAAGATATCCTCTGATGGGTAAACGAGATCATAGCACACACAGGATCAACTACCAGGAAATTCCGCGGATAGAACGCCGTTACAACTGTCTCTCTGAATCTGCATTTAGGTTCAGAATGCACATTTCGATCTTTGATCACGTCTGGTATTGGCACGACTTGACCCGGACATGTCCCTGAAGGTAGAATGGTGGACACTGGAGAGTTTGGCCTATGTCATTCTCCTTGCACGATGGAGTATAGAGAACCCATACGATACTTGGGTGGCTTGGTTGGCTTCTGAGATGTGGCTGGCATATGAGGCTCGAACTATGGGATTGTGCATTTATGTTTCTATTCATTGGAAGGAAAATATTTAAGAAATAATAGAACAAATATTGCATAATAATTACAAGGACCAGAATGCACAGTTCAGTTTGACAGCATATACAAGACAGATTCTTCCAGTTTGAGAATATTTGGTGACGAGATAATTCTCGTTACATATAATATCCGACGTTTGCTCTCCCAGAATCCTTTGGCCGGTGTGAACTACCGCAGCGGAAATGCCCATCTAAAATATAGCAAAGGAGTAGATTGCTTAACAAGTGACAGGTACGGTATGTGACCGGGCCGGTCACCACCGTCTCATCCAGACGAGTATGAGGTATGTAGCTACAACTTGAAGCGCATACGACGGCCAAACCAACATTACATTACAAGATCGTATGATTTGAGAAAAACAGTTCGTGCTTTCTTTGAAGTCCCTTCATATGTACGTCCAACGTTGACAGCGGCCTGGGGTCACTGAAGCCTGCGCCGTGCGGATATTGAATTGAAGCCCAGATAACCATGCCAAAGTTCAGGTACATCAGATGGAAGCATCTAAATGATACTTGTATGGTTGACATTGTTAACTGGTGAAGGTTAGAGGACCGCTTGAGTTATTGTAGGACCGATACCCAACTTGTGTCGAAGTTCGTGATATGCAGTATACTGTGTTATCATGAATAAAAGAAGTCCATCAGGTATCGTAGTCTTCTGACAAGTATGCACTTACCTGTCATGCTTCACTGTCTAGGATGTGAGAAGTTCTCGCCCTAACATGTTGACCTTGCACGCCTCCGAATCGGTAGAGGTGGTTCGCATCTGCTAAACCTCGGCGTTGCGGCAGCTCATCAAGCCTGTCTAGGTAAGCTCTCTGAATCCCTAATCATTTTCATTCTAGATATTGAGGCCGAGGTTTCTGAGGCCGCATTTTGTGCGGCGCTGACCTGCGTCAATATCCGGACACCCAACTCGTGCATGCCGTGCTCCGGCTCGGCTGTACGTTGTGGAAATACGTCCAAGCATGGACCGATAGAGGCTTCGCCAAGGTGAATTTGAACCTTAAAACGAAATCACCGACTTGCGGGATGTCCTTGGCGCAATGTCCTCGTTGGGCACATGGATGAAAAGAACTGAGCTCAAGCTCAAGTCCTGATATTAGGGAGAGATCTCGTCCCCATATCCAGGCCATGGTAAGGTCATCTGCCTCGTATCCTATACTGATTGGCAGTTCATATTGAAACATAGAGCCGTGGTGGAAGGGAGTTTGTCGGACCTGGCCACAAATCAGGAGTCGTCGTCTTGAAGACATTGAATGCTCAGCATATCTCTTCATTCGCTAATCCATAAGGAAACATTTGCCGTCTTAGTAGCCCCATCATGGATATCTCATCACCACGGACTTCAGCTTCTCATAACCCCAACCGTGTTGGCACCCAAACGTACAAGCTAGCAATTACTACCCGCCGCTCTTTAAGCCTGCCTCAACCAGAAGTTACGACACGGATACAGAGGCGCAATAGAAGTGCAAGTGAGAAGAAGAAGAATGTCTGGCAGGCTAGGTCAGTGAAACGCAACCCAGAATATTGTGCTTTAAAATTTCCTTACTCTATGCCCAGTAATAGCTCACTATTGCGTTAGATTCCAAAATTCCATAACATGTAGACACGTCGTTTATATAAAGGATATCGTTTATCAATTGAACTCTGTAGAAGACTTTGAAGAGGTTGCGATGAGAAAGGGGCGGCGCTACAGCTTACACCGCGTCTACAACCGCCCATGGCGGTCTGAACTTGTTCAGCCTCCCTCCCCTATCTCTACTTCTGTCTACATCTACCTGGCTCTTCCAAAGAGCCACCGTTCAGTCTCAAACTCCAATTGGATCTTGGTGTGGTTATTCATATGGATTCTCATTCGCCGTTGCTTTGAGATTCCCAATATTACAGCCTTCATGAAATACTAGCAAACTCTGTTTAGACTGTGACCAATGTTTGCCAGCCGTGTAGGCAGTTCAGTGCAGTCCTTTCCGTGTCCAACTTCTATCTACATCGGTCATTGTACTTGTCTGTGGCTATTTTCTTTTCAAGCTTCTTGTAGCAAGACATTTGCACACTCAAGATCGAAATCGTTCCCTATTTGGTTGGCTGCTCTTCCGCCTAGAATCCGTCTTGAATCCGTCTTCATTCTCTTATGCCGTATTCCTAGAGCATTATCTGTTTCTAGATTTTATCGTTTTAGCGCGTGGATCATCCTACTCCCGTGTGGACCATCCTACTCCCGCGTGCCCTGCCTTTACGATACTGTACAACTATCTGCACATGCTCATGACAAGTTATAGCCCGTAAGTCTCGGTATAAACTTATCAACGAATACTTTGCTAATTAACTGTAATAGACATCGATGTACATGCCCACCAGGGTTGATCTATCTTACATCAACTGAGGGGTCTCTGACCTTATAAATTCATACCACTTTACATGTCATATTCCGTGGTGGGTCGATTACAGCGATGACAACCACTCCATTTGCTCCACACTATCATATTTGGGCGCTTACAAGAATGGCAATTCGCACGACTTTCCTCCAACGATCATGGTTTATACACTCCTAATAACATCGACGAGTCGTCCATGTCGCCATTTGATCTCGTTACTCCTCACTATGCCGGATTGCCCTGCTATTCGAGTGATTGCATCCCCCAGTGCTAATCTCCAAACTGGGTTTCCTCCCGCCCTTCGTTCGGTCCCTCATTCAATCGTCCAGATAGAACACTCAGAAGGGGCCGAGTTCGATGCGGTATTCCGCGACGTCTCTATCGTCTTTCATGATGGTCCAGCTATCCATCCTCAGGAGGAAGCAATGAGTATTGTCATTATTGATGCAGCGAAGGCCGCTGGCGTGGACCATTTTATTCTCTGCAGCGTATTCCAGCCTATGCGTACCAAATTGCGTACCCATCAAACCAAACTTCGGTTAGATCAAAATTTTACATTTGATCTATATTACTGATTTGCAATCGTCTCAGAATTGAGGAATATCTCGTTGAATCTCGTTTGAGTTACACTATACTCCAGGTGCGTGACGATTCAGGGCGAAAGCCTTTTGCATTACCGACTCATACCTCTTTAGCCACCCAATTTCATGCAGAATATACCTTTGGATGCTGTCCTATCCTCGGGCCTCATACCCACAGGGTTTTCCACCTCTGTAGCCCATGGTTTCGTAGACCTCAACGATGTCTCCCTTGTTGCTCGTAAAGTCATTTTGGATCCTGCACGACATAACCTAGCCCAATACGAACTTGTTGGCGAGAATATCAGTTACGACGAAATTACCTCCATGTTATCACGCATTTCTCGTCGAAATATCCAATGCGAAGTGCTGACTCCAACCGAATTCGTGGCTCGTTTGCGATTATCTGGTGAAGTGAGAACTGAATATGCGGAGGATTCGCTCGTTCGAATGCTCGTGTACTATGATCGATGGTAGGTTCTTAATTCATAACTTTGGAGTCGCTTATTGATCCGCATTTAGGGGTCTAGTTGGCAATTCCAATGCCTTGAAATGGCTTCTTGGACGAGAGCCTACTAAATGGGAGGCCTATGCGCAACGAGAACTATTGTTAGTTGATTGGTTTCACCCTCACTTTCCAGGTATTGATATTTTCTTCCTTGCAGTGCGAATCTCCACTAAAGGGATGCATCAGAAATCATAGTCCTTGAAAGCGCTTTGCCTCGGTTTTCTGCATCTTTTTGTTTTTTTTTCGTGTGATGTGTGTATGCTTGAATTTCAGTGAATTTCTGGTACATAGATATTATCAAATGCTTTATTTGATCAAATTGCCTATGTAATTTTGCGAGATCTTAGGGAAGATCACGTTACTCAAAGTCCTCTTCCATTCGGTCGTTTAAGGTCACACACGAACCAGTCCAAGTATAGATTTCCGGCACCGCTATTTCTTATACTTCTTTGTATAGGACGCTAACACATGCTAACCTGTTACAAATCAAGTGAGGTTTCTCAGTTTTTTCATATTAGTCAAAGATTTGAATAGAACAAAGCATATATGTTGACCAAATGTCGAAACGTCATAGGACATTTCATCGCTTAATTTGACTATGGCACCGGGCACATAGGCACCTCCACTTTTATATAAGCGCTATATCTAGCTGAGATTGGGCCTTAGAAATTATCCCTTTATCAGAAACGCTCCTTTTAATGAAAGGACTAAAACTACTAGACAGTTTGTTGAAACTCTCAAAACTGATGGAGATATAATTGGACAAGCCAGTCAGATTCCGCCGCCTTTCATATATGGTAGGTGCCTTCCTATTTAGGTACATCGGCAAAGGCTGCCGAGGCCCAACCTGCTTATGAAATCATGCTTCTACCACCCAAATTTTGTGTTATAGGTGTTTTCACTACCGTTGAAGCCTTCAAAATGTTAGTAAAGACCTTTTAACTCATATCTGCCACCTCAAAATAGGATTTGGGGATGGATTTAGGGTTATATTTTTTCTTCTCGGCCATTTCGCCGCCGCACAGCCACTATACAAAAACAGAGGCATCCATGTGACTTGCACCATACAATGCATCTATCTCCGCCTTGATGTTCAATTGAATTGACTTCGCAGATTACTAATTCATGCGCCATTAGCTTTTCACTCGGTGACTCTAAATCTCCTTACCTTCCGTTACTTAGATGTGTTTATTTAAATAGGTGGACCTAAAGAATCATAATATCCGACGGTCACTGTTCAATGCCGCCGCTCTCTATGCATTGATCAGCAAACCAGTCTATAGTACAGGTTAGGGCGAACATCAGTATTTACCGAAGTAAGCACATCTTCGTGGGAATGTATAATAATTCAGTACTCAAATTCAGATCTGACATGTCCATAACTATCGTTCCCAGAGGTATAACAAGAGCTCCGCTCACGCCTCAGCAATTACTCAGGAGTTCCCCCTTTACTTGCTTCACTACAATGTCGACTGTCCCCTCAGTTTCTAGCCCGACCTCATATTCGCGTGTTCAAGCTAGCGAGCAAACTCTGTATAATCCCCCGTCGCTTTCATGTATGTATCATCTCTGCTTGAAGAGATACTGGAACTGATAAGAGCTACAAGTCGAAGCTTCCATGGGCGATGTCATACCAACTCACCATCCTGCTAGGACCTTGGTACTATGCTTCGATGGTACTGGGGACTGTTTTGATCAAGACGTAACATTTCAAATTATTATATCATTTCTATCTCAGTGCTGATATTTAACTCTTGTTTAGAACTCGAACATTGTTCAATTTTTCTCAATGCTGCAGAAGGGCAATCGCGATGAACAAATGGTCTATTATCAGGTTAGCATCCGTGGTCACCCCGTCAAGGTATAACTATGCTGAAAGATTTTAGGCCGGCATTGGTACCTACACTGTCCCTGAAATAGCTACGCCCCTCATGTCTAAAATATCAAAAACCTTGGACATGATGATCGCATGGAACCTCGACGCTCACGTTATGGGTAAGTCCTTTCCTTTTTTAAGTCATTCAAATCAAATGTTAATTCTAATTTAGGTGGATATGAATTCCTTATGCAAAATTGTACGTCGTTTGTCTCGCTTATCATATTTGGATTATATGCTTATAATTGTCATAAGACACCGTTGGTGACAGAATTTGCATTTTCGGTTTTTCACGGGGAGCATATACCGCACGTGCTCTCGCAGGAATGATCCACAAGGTTAGAGTCTAGGGTTAATCAACCTAAACGTTTTATTAAAAATATAACTATAGGTTGGATTGCTCCCTCAAGGAAATAGGCAGCAGGTTCCGTTCGCTTATAAGATGTACACAAGCACCACCGACCTTGGCTGGAAGCAAAGTACTGCTTTCAAAAAGGCTTTCTCTATGGATGTGGACATAGAATTCCTCGGTGTATGGTAAGATGAGTATTTAGTATAATACTCATGTTTTCGCTAAATTGAGCTTTCAGGGACACAGTTAGCTCAGTAGGAATTATTCCCCGCACGCTACCTTTCACTACATCCAATTCTGTTATCACCACCTTCCGCCATGCTGTTTCTCTTGATGAACATCGTGCCAGGTTCCCTGCCAACCTTTATAACCGACCAAATGCGCATGAAGCTGCCCTAGGCACTCAACCCGGGGAAATGCCCAAGGTAGACGTAAAATACCCCGGTCCTCCCCATCAGCAGCAGCGGTCCGATAGCGGCAAACATAAAACCATGCGAGCTCAAGAGCGTGAATTCACAGAATCCGAAGGTCGAAACCGTTTGACAGACGTTCTCGAAGTTTGGTTCGCTGGTTGCCACTGTGGTATGCATACTTCTTTCTAAATATATTGGAAAATCTTGACAGTGCTCCCAGATGTTGGAGGTGGTTCTGTCGACAATGAAAGCAGACACAACTTAGCACGGATACCTTTAAGGTGGATGATTCGTCAGTGTTTTCTTGCGAAAACCGGAATTAGATTCCACGGAGAATTGCTCCGCACAATAGGACTCGAGCCGGCCAGTTTATATCCGGAGGTACTTCCTCGACCAGAAGCTTTGGAGGTTTCCGCGTTGGATACTTTTGCCAAGTTCAAGAAGCCCAAAGACTTCGAAACGATCGAGCACAACGCACACCTTACTGAAGAACAAGAAGAGCTGATCGATTCGCTGTGTCCTATATATGATCAACTCTCTTTGGCACCACATTGGTGGTTATTAGAGTTCTTCCCAACGAAAGAACGTGTCCAAGATGAGCATAACCATTGGGAGAAGGAGATAACGTGAGTGCCTTCCAGCGATTTTCTTGACTTGTGGTGTCTAAATAGTTTAATTCTAGCGTGAATGCGGGCCGCGGACGGATCATTCGTGCACACCAGCATTGTGATGAATGTACTATCAACGTGCATAGGAGCGTCAAAGTGCGGATGGAAGCTGCAGAGCTTTTACCCCGTGGTAAATATACTCCTAAAGCACGCATGCATAACACAACAATGAAGTTTGTAGACTAAAAATATTGATATTGGGGCATGACTTGGTTTGTCTGCTTAATTCTTGACGATTGCCCCCCAGGCTATTTGTAAATTCCCTTACTACCCTGACATGCACTATTATGCGGCGCTTGGATATATCAGTACCATGATGACATTACATATATCATGATATATTATGCCATTATTCTCCTGGTATCTTTACATTGTACATACTCATACAAAGGAATGGTCATATTCAGTCCAAAAGATCTCGAATTAGCCAAGTACGACCGAACTATCCAGTGGAATGTTTTGTATTGTACTCACGTCCACGCCATTGCGGCTCATTTCACGACGTGAATTTCGGTAATTCCCTTCGCAAGTAAGCCTCCCAAGTTGTGGGCTGGCGACCTAGTAGCCATTTCAGCACATTGGGATTCCCAATAAGACCCCTTTGCAGCTCAGTCTTCAATTGCCGACCAGCAACAGCGTTAAAACGACATACCATCGATCATAATATACCATCATCCTTAGGATTGCATCTTCTGCAAATTCATTTTTGATTTCTCCACCTGCGTTCATCATGGATAAAAAGTCCTTCGCCGGTATGACGTCACATTTGACTTGTCGTCCACTGAGATCGGAAATCATCCTGGTGATTTCATCATAAGAGACGTTCTCCGATACGAATTCATATCTGGCAAGATTATGAGCTGCTGGATCGTTCATGATCTTCATTGCAATGCTGGTCAGGTCGACCAAGTCGACAAACCCGTGAGGGACTGTGGAAGAGAATCCTAGTTGCACCTTACCAGTTCGGAGCGCCGAAGAAAGATCCACATTTTGCATATAATGTGGGGGCTATTCTAAATTGGCTACTGAACGACGCATTGAAGTGATTAACGTACCTGAAGGATGGTATAATTGAGGCGAGACTCCAAAAGATATTCTTCGATCCTGAGACGCAGTTAGTCACAGGCAAATTTAGTAAGTACATGAAATTCACCCTATTTTGGCCATATGGGTATGCAATTTGGTCCGTATTGGATGGAAAACACTAAGGAGGATGAAATGGTTGACCATGGCCGCTTTCGCGGCGTCGACCACTGTCGCTGATATGGCCTCCTCGTTCGGATTGAGAGGCAGACCATCATGGAATACGGTGTCTACGCCCTTGAAAGCGGACCAAAACTCGCGACCTTCAATATGGTCCGAGACAATGATCTTGTGCGGCGCCGCACGTAGCTGAGGAGGAAACAACTCGCCAACGTCAGAGCCCGAGGACGTAATGATTCGGATCTCGGGGCAATCATTTGAAGCAAGTAACGAAGAGATGATATAGCGAGCAGGGCGACCGATAGAGGTAAATAGGACGACTTTAGCCATGGTCATTGGTTTGCAGTAGGGAGTGTGTTCGCACGGAACGGAGGCGCCCGTAAGATCGCAGTGAGAAAAGCTTGACTTGAACTTCTGAGAGCACATAAAACAAACTGGATGATTCAAACAACGTACCTGGGTACATTTTCTAGTAATATGAAATATTTAGAGCGTGTATGAATTTCGAACCTCTTTAAACGTTGACCATATCAGGAGCCTCGTAAATTCTTGTCCAATAAGAAATATCTGCAGAACGATTACGTGCCGAAATTGTAGTCATCATTGGCTATGCAGCTTAGCCAATTAAGATATTGTGTATATCCACGAAGTGTAAGTTGATTGCCTGCGGGAAGCAGGGTATTGAACGAAAGAGGCGACCTTGGGTACGAAAGCTATCATAGCATTATCTTCGGCCTTTCAAGATGATCAGGCTGCATCTTTACATTAGCCGTCCTGAAAGCCTCGATTAAGCGACGGAATAGCTCAAGAACTGACAGTAAAACGTGCGCCTCACCAAGCACTTATCCGCAGATCAAATCCCAACGTCTTCTATACCAATAAAACTGAGGTTCCAAAGAGAATATGTAGATTAACCACATTCTCATCGTTTAGAAGATTGGATAAGCTCACTTACAGTATGAACCAGTGACCAAAAATGATGGGCCAATAAGAGATAGCATTTGAATGACTTCACCCAACGGGTACGCCATTCTTTTGCCCTTCATAAACCTACAAGTCCTTCTTGGAACCATAAAGAGTCTTCCCATAGACTAAGAGAGCCTAAGGACTGAGATATCTGTGTCTTCAGAAGCCCAGCAGGTGTCTACCGGAAATTTCTCCGCGGAAGGCTTAAGCCCCCTCTACTACCATCGTCCAGATCGTCTATAGATGACGAGACCTACGTAAGATGATCCATATCTATCAGTGCATTAAAGAGGCCGAAAATACCGGGCTACTTACCTTAAGCTAAATCGCTCCCTCGCCTTAGTACACACGGCGGTCTGACCATCATCCAGTCGCTCATTATCCGTCACAGAAGCAACTGGGTGCACAGGTTAGTTGGGGGGGGGGGCTTGAAAATGACTACATATCACTTCTTACTGGGATTTGCTACTTGGAAAGACGGGGGAATTCCTTGATCTCTTTGAAGGCATGTCTTAGGTATGTCACGTTTAATAGTCAGTCATGTTGCAGGAGAAGTAGAAGATAGATAAAGATAAGGGAGGTATCAGAGTAATTACAGATGAAATAACGCAGTGGAAGGAGTAATGCATAAGAGATCTTAGATGAATGCCAAGTTTAAGGTGGGGGACCCTCCGGCACAACCTTGGTGACCTGCTGTGGGCGGTTGTAGGCGCGGTTTCAACAGTGGTGCCGCCTGGCAGATCACTCATACTACCTCTCTCCGCCGCCATACAATGACTGTTCCAAAATTTACCGGAATTTCCTCTTTCGACTGGCAAATGGGTGTAGGGGATATCTACCGTGCCACCTTCGACATTACTCTCAAGATCATCGCTAGAAATATCAACTCTTCAGCGACACTTACTTCACAAGGCACGGACTCTCTCGGAAAAGACATTTAGGATTCCGTCTTTGCATCGCTAGTTCCTAGCGAAATCCATATACGAAGCAGCGCCTCCTGGACACGCTGGCATGGCCGAGGAATGACGAAGGGCGTTGCGGCGGTGGTACCATTGCCAAAGAGATGTCGTGGAATCCGAGTAAGTCTTTGTAGTAGCAATTATATCAATCCACATTAAGTTTCTCACCTTCAAGTTTTTGAATATCGGAGGAGGCGGTCAACGGTGAAACTGTATTGCGGGACAGTTCACTCCCAAACCTAATCGTCATTTCGATGTAAAGAGTGGTACTTGTAAGTCTATATTGCCATATAGCACCAGGACGATAATTGATGGTTAGATATCCAGTATTTAGTAGTAAGTTCCAGTGCGAACCCAGTGGCAGATGTAGCGGACTTACTAGCATCACTCTTTCCCTAGAAGAGGACCTACCTATAGGTCGAGGGAAGGGGGATGATCGTGCGATGGATTCCCACTGAGAATTGGATAGCCATGCTCATTGACATGCTTCAATCTGCAGTCAGGATCTGTCAATGACGGAAGGATCTGCATTGTACCATATTCGCCGTACCGCCAACCACGTTTCGGATGCCTTTTTGCCAGTCTACCGAAACAAGTGCCGGAATTTCTGAAATTTAACCGGCGAAATCCTTCTTCATACGGATCCCAATCACAATAATCGAAGCATTCCTCTCCCGGGATCGCCACAGCACTGGGTCGAGCCATGTCCTTCGTCAGCTGTTCTATCATCGAAAACACTGGGTCTTTTTTTCTTGAGGATCTTTGGGATTATGCCATTGAACCTCAAAAGCATGGTGGACATTTCCTGCCTTTGTGAACAACATACCGCCAGCGGAATAGTTCATCCAGCTTTCCCGACGTAAAGTATGGATACATCTTCAATCGGCGGCGTCTCTTCCATTATAATATGAAGATCATCTTTCGTCAGTCACGGAACTCGATGTCATGCGCAAAGAGCACACATACCACTTGTCAAGTGAAGGTACAACAAGATACAACCGCTCAAGATAGATCTCCCGGGCACGGGTCACTTTATAGCCAATACCGGGCGCCAAACAGCTGAACATACCGCCCTACCCTCCATCATTCTCGTGCGGTCCGCTAGAGTTCCAAATTGCAGTTGCCGAGGAGTAATGCGGCGACGATGTCGTTGCGTTGTGAACATATGTCACGCATGGTGACAATGTCACAGTCTCCCTTATCCTTCGGATGCTTTTTCCAGTCATTATCTCCGAACGGGAGGCTATTTCCAAAAATTGTTTGGATTATATTGAAGAGCAGGTAGCTCTATAATATTCTGGATATTCCTATTGATTTATGGGCAAGACCGTACAACTTGCACCTGTATCTTAGGATTCAACGGGCCGATGCAAGGTTGGGCCGATAGAGCACGGTCGAGGTTCGATAGTGTCTCAGACACATTAATCGTCTGAGAAGGGAGCAAAAATCGTTCATCCTTGTCGCCGTCATTTGACATGTATCGTAAAATATCACTATAATCATGCAAATCACCATGTATATATGTATATTTACAGCTGACAGTTTGGACGAAGAATCAAGTCGTAATATTCACGTCCACCGAGTTAGCAATTCAGCCTTAGAAGCAGTCATGGCGATCGCTTCTTATTCAAGATCTTTCATCTATCCAGAAAGTTTTAGAGGTCGCTTTTTAGTTGAAGAATTGTCGACTCACTGCAATTCTCGCTGAAGATAGGTCTCCCATGTCGCAGGTTCTCTTCCCATTATCCACCTCAGAACATTTGAACAGCCAGTTAACCCCCTGCAGCCAATTATGAACTAATTATTGTGAATTTTACTATTTCCTTACCATCGATTACAATAGACTAAAAGTTCAGAAATATAATTCTCCTCAAAGTCGGAAGTGAGCTTTCCGGTCGACTTCATTTCTGCAATGTAATCATTAACTGTCATTGTTTGACAAGTCACCTGTCTGCCAGAAAGGCCGGATATCAAAGCCGCTATAGCGTCGTACGAAATGTTTTGGCCAACCAACTCGTACTGTGCAAGGTCGTGAAGTTGTGGATTTTCTAGAATAATACGGATGATCGAGACAAGGTCCGACTGATCTAGGAATCCATGAGGAATGGAGGACGCAAATCCTAGAGGAATCCTTCCAGTTTCCAAGACTTTCTTCAAATCGATGCTTTGCATGGACAATGCTGGCTATTTCCACTTAATATACTGCATTGATCCATAGAATATCCATATGGCCGTACCTGTAGAATTGTATATGGAATTCGAGATTCGACGAGATACTCCTCGATCCTTGCAATGGTCAAAAGAGAGAATTAATATTCTCAATTCCAACTATTTTTAGGATATAGAAAAGCTATACCTAATTTTCCTTTGATTTGCGCCGATTTTAACGCGCATGGGGTGTAGGGTACTGCAGAGAATAAAATGAGACACCCTGGCCGCTTTGGACTTGTCTATAATGGCCCTTCCGATATCTTCTTCTAATGGATAGGCTGATGGGCTTTCATGGATCACGACCGATACATCCCGGAACGCCGCATTGAACGTGGCACCACTGTAGCTCTCGATCGGGACGAGCGAAATGGATGGTGGCGATTGAAATTGAGGGACCACCTCTTCATCTCTGACCGTCAGAGCCTTTGCCGTCCCAGGATGATGCAGGACACGGATAGATGTCGATGAACCATCTGGTAGGGAGATCAGGTTGTGTACCAGGCTCCAACACAGAGAACCGGTAGAGGTAATCAAAATGACTTTGGGAATATTGGACATTTCCTTGATCTTCGCGAAGATTGTGGTAGTAACTTGAAGCAACTGTGAACCTAGTGTGGAATAAACAGACGGGAGCGCTCGGCAAGTAGTATGGGAGTATGGGTATCTGGTGGGCAAATGACGCTACTTATCCAAATAAAGAAAGCGATGTGACTATGGGAAGAAAAAGGTTTAGGCGATTCCGTGCGCACTTTTATCCGCTGGAAGTTCATTTCACCGTAAAAAAAATCGTCATCCAAAGTTCCAGTTGAAAGAAATACATGATCTCGATTAAAGCCAATATATATGGAAAATGAGATGTTTTGGATTAGAGTATTTTTATCTCATAGAGCCCTACTTTGCCAGTGCTATGAAAGCCTTAGAAAAAGTGAATCAATTGACAGTCACTGGTCAAAACCGAGAGAGGGAAGTTTTTTTCAGAATTCCTTCAATGCCGTATGTTATCTCTATATATCGGGAGAAATTTTCTTATCGACTGAATCGTTGCGCTTGCATCCATGCCCAACCACAGTGTATCAGGGCTGGATCCATTCGGACGATACGGAAGTCAAATATTTATAGCCAAATGATACCTTTTAGATGTGAAGAACATAATCTTGAAGGTCAGATCTACACTCATGGGTTGGAAGGAATCACCAAAGCGTGGGATATTCTAAGTGGCAGGAAGCTTCAACTTTCAAGTCATCGTTTAGTTACCTGCTGGAGCTTATGTATACGGAAATATATATTATTATTATTCATATCGGTGGAGCAGAAATCCCATCATATAATGATAATGAATGATCTTACCAAGTAAGCGGCATATGGCTACCTGAAGGATGTACTACTTACTAGTAACCAGACTCAAGTAGTACGTCGAGGAATCATAATGAGGGTAATGCAGGGTATAAGCGTATAAGTAATTAAATGATTCCCAGCGTCATAATAGTCGCGCTGAGATCTTCCGTAGTATTTTAAGGATATGGAAGTAGCTTTAGTCGCCAGCAGATATGTTTTGAACACCGTTGTTGACATGTACAGGAGATCACTATCACTGATCAGCTCCGCCAATTGGCTGGGCCAAATTCTACCATTGTGACAATGTCACGCAAATCAGTTACGTCACACTTCCAGTTCCATCAAACCGCCTCGATAGAAATATATCGAAAAGCTATAATCTCAGGCTTCACGGGGTTTGACCATAATCCAAGAGTTATTATGCTTTCGGTACACTCGGATAATTGAATACCGATTGCTTGATGGCTGAGCTATTCTAACCTCAGCGGGCCGTGGAAAGGTGAGATGGTCAGCGGCCTATGGATGCAAATGGCTCATTTTTCGTTCTTCCAGGTATCAATCGGATATGTTGTAATGAATATCACTCCCTTTCTCTCTATCAAACTAAAAGACTGCTTGAACGAGGAGCGCGTCGTGCGGAGACTCCGAAGAGTTAATCGTTGAAAGCTACTGCTGCTGCAATCCGCGCCTACTGTTTAGTATCACAATTATTACAAGGATGTAATATGTGACGTACGGGTGCAAACTAGGAAGCTAAGAACCGTATAATTTGTTTGAATCGAATCAAGCTTCCGGTTGTCAAGAGTCGGAATGCGAATGTCAAGGATGGAGAAGAGAAGGAGGCTACGATTAGCGGTATGTTTATTGTCATTGAGAGGTTTACCGCTGTTGACATTTTCTTTGGGCTAGGACTTGTTGAACTAAGAATGCTCTGATTCCTCGTAGCTTTTATCGCTTCCAGCCTTTAAGCTTCGCTCCTTGAACGGTCGCGGTCTGAGCTATACTTGGCTATGTCAATCCTGCACACTGACTGTGATGCACACACTGTTACTGAGTTCCTGATGTTCAAGGGATGCCAGTCAACCGACCGGACGAGCAAAGATATCGTTTGGTATCTTCTGGAACTTTTGATCCAGAGTGATCCAGACGTCTACGATACATGTAGAGGTCAGAAAGGTCCTTGAAGAGTCCAGCTGCTTAATGGAGCAAGGTAAACGTTTGTCTTTTGATATTGTCGATTAAGCGTATCATTCATCAACGAAGTAGAATCGCGAACCATGTCCGATGCCGATTTTCCTTGAACAAGATCCCATGATCCCGTCACACAAGGCCCGCTTCTCGCTTCTTCCAATGAGGGCTCCGCTAAGGACAACACTGAACAATACCCGGTGCAAGCCCTGGGACTCTCAGGCGAAGAATCTCCAGCCCCGAAGGTCGGCGGGGGATGTTAAGGGTGTGTTCTTAATCCGAGATAGGAGCCGAGTAGCTCCTGAACACTGCTCTGTGTGCGGATCTTAAGCGGTAGGAACCTAGCGTCGTCCGATAGAGCATGGCGAGTCGAATTCTATTTGTAATCTCTTCGCGGAAACTGATCTTCCGTTTTGATTAGGCGACGTATACGTCTGCTCCCCTACTCTGTAACGGCTCAGCATCACCCCTTTTCGAAGGACGTCGGCTATGATAACCCGATTTGGTGTCCTACATTATCTGCACATTCTCAAAGCTCCTTGTTTGTGCTAGCGTTCTTATTCTTCGGTTGTGGCAACAAAAATAATCTTCTGTCAAACACGTGACATCCACCCTGGCACCTCATTGGATAGATACGAGTCGCTCAATCGCTACTACGAATGTGTTCAACTAGTCCATTCCATTTCGCAGCGTTCAAAACATTCCATATACTACATGGTCATCAGCCTGCTGTATGTCCCATTCGATCATCTGATCATCTGATCAGCAACGAAAGGTCGGTACATTATGGCGAGATATCGTTTCCCACCATACCTAATTCTCTTGCTTTAATTTGAAGTGCCTATCCGAAGGTCATTACCAGTAATCAGACAAAGAGCGTGCAATATACCAGTGATTTCGAGTAATACCGTGAGCTCATGAACTCTCCAATTGCCCACCAAAGCTAGCGAGGAGTAAATTCAGTGAACGTATTTATATGATTCGTTAATCCACATACTCCCGGGTGCCCTGAAGGTTTATATCCCCGAATGCTTTCTCCTTCTTCATCTAATCCCCAAACTGGCGTTACTGTGTTTGCGATATCTTCTCCAAAAATCTCATGGACAGTATTCTTGATAGGTTCGTAACCTGTTGCGAATATCACTACATCCGCATCTAAGGTCGATCCGTCTTTAAATGTTAGTCCATTTGACGTGAATGCCGCAGGTTCAGTTCCTTGTTTGATTTTAACTTTGCCTTGGATTATCAAGTCAGCAGTACCGTTGTCGGCCCCTGTGAGCAGATAATTAGCAGGCAATCGGTACTTGTGTTAGAAGCGGCGTACAATATCCTGTTAATATATATGATTACTGAATACAATGATCGAGGATGCGACTATGAACCTACCTCCTAGTCGTTGAAAAACCAAGAAAAATTGACCAACACCTTCAGGTCCTTCGTTGACGTTCAATCCCGCATTTAGCAAACCTTCGA
>KN837608.1:4642-23625 GCA_000827215.1 Sphaerobolus stellatus SS14 | reverse complement strand
CCCATATTTATATATATTATTTGCAGTACCGTAGGGTCTATGTATTTACTATTTCACAATAATTATATAGTCCGGTAATAGCGTGAGCGCAGCATACGGGAGGCACGGTCGCTACAAGAGGGTAATAACGTACGGATGTGTAGGGGGATGCGGCACTCCCTCAATTGTACGATATCCCCGTTATTTCCCATAGACAGTAGAGAGACGTACAAGAGTCCGGTAATGGCGCGAGCGCAGCATGCGGGAGGCACGGTCGCCGAGCCCATGGACATACGTCTGCTACGCGTATACCGGCGGCCCGCAAACGTACGCTGGGGGTGCATTTGGTGTGCTCTTAATCCTATCTAAATATCAATAAATATATACGGCATATCATGAAATGTCGATACTATTGAATACAATCTGAATACGAAAATACTATTCCATCTAATGTTTATTTAGTGGTGATTGGCGCAGAGTGAGGCTGGTAGACGTATGGCGGGACTAATATACGTCTGGCACATATATACTGGCAGCTACAGTCATACGTGCAGTGGTTGCCACCCTGAATAATACAGAACTAAAAAGTTATAGCCCTGGAGTAAGCCAGCCCCCGTGAGGCCCTGGACGTACGACGAGTGCGGGGCCTGCTGTATGGCCGGATGTACGGCTGCGGCGTAGTATGCCAGGATGCCCAGCCGTACGTCACGGTGTAGGTAGCCACTGGGAGAGTAATAATAAATAGACAGGTCAATATAAGTAGAACAGGGAAGCAAACGAACTCACTGTGAGGCCCCAGATGTACGCTCCCGGGGTAGCAAGCCACAGTAAAGAGACGTACAAGAGTCCGGTAATAGCGTGAGCGCAGCATGCGGGAGGCACGGTCGCTACGAGAGGGTATCAACGTACGGATGCGTGGGGGGATGCGGCACTCCCTGAATTGTACACTATCGCCGTTATTTACTGTCAGTCGGTGTGTCAGTACCGACAGCCATCTGTTATGAACGAAAATGGTCTCCGGCTATTTTATTTACAATGCTAACATTTTAAATCAGTGGTTAGATCTCAAATGGCGTCGCTTCTTGGCCGAAGGCAGTATCCTAGCGCGGCTATTTAAGGAATCCTGTATTACAGTCCGGGGGGATCAGGAAGGAAACACTGTAATCGACATTCGTGAGGAGGAATGGAGCCTGCCTTCATCTGTTCCTTCGGTGAAGGATTGGGCAAATGGGATGAATGACCAATCCTTCGTACGTGGGAGTGTCATCGAGAAGTTTCAGTACATTTTCGCCCTGGCAATGGCGAAATGGTGGGGAAAGCTACATGCCGACGAAACCTGGTGCACTCAGCGATAATTGGAGTCGAAGATTCCTTGGCAAATTTAATGTATGTTTTTTCAACGCCTGCTCTGATTACTATATACTGATAAACTATTACTTGCAGTCTTTCGGCTGACCCTGACCGTCTGCGAAAGTCGAAAAGGTTACTCAAGTAAGTCACGCTTGTTTCAAGTTCGGGTTATTTTTTTTTTTTCGCATATTCAGCAGCTTAACAGATCTCAACGATTCCTACCACGGCCGAAGCCCAAGCCTGTTGAGGCGAAAGTGGCAATCGAAGTGATCAAGACAACAAATGGGTATACTTCGGATAATGCCATGGATGTTGACATGCCGCCTCAAACCTTGGTGATCACACCATCACCTACGAAGCATGGAAATGTCGAAAGCAGGCAGACGCAAGTGAACCCTACGTGAGTATTTGTTTAAATGGGCTTATTAATTAATTTGAAAACTCGTTTGAAATATAGTGAGGACGACCAGACAATTTCGAGCCTCAACTCATTTGAACAGCCGGTGATTCTCGATAGTCAGAGTAGTGATGGAGAATTGGAGGAGGCGATCGTTGTAGACTCACCAAGGAAGTGCGTATAATTCTGTTTGCTCTTTTTTGGTGAAGAGTACTGGTTAACAAATTGTTAGAAAGCGTCCAAGCTCGGAGGAATCAGTAGATACCCCGCCAATCAAGAAACAGAAATCTGATGATGCACCGGCACTGGCTGAAGAGATTGTTGGTAATAATCCGAATAGGTACGTCTATTTTCCTAGTTATGCCGTGACTATCACACCGAGACCCGTCGTTACAGCAATTTGCCATTGGTTGTGGAGACGCAGGGGCCGAAGAAACGTGGTAGGAAAGTGAAACAGAATGTTGGCGGTGACAGCCTAAGCACAGGCAAAAGGGCACCTGAAGTGCGACCCCTAAGAAGTATGACGACAAGGTAAAGAAATATATTTGGAGTTGTCATTGTTTCCTGACATGATTTAGAGCACGCGCTAAGCAACCGGCGAAGGCGTTGGAGCGACCGGTAGAGGGTTCGGTGCAACCGTCGGAGACTTTGATGCAATCGGCAGAGACTTCGTGAAATCAGCGGGGAGTTTGGTTAAATAATGTGGTCGGCACAGTAGCTATTTATTTAATTCAATTAATTAGAATCAATTGCTACGATTGTATATTGTTATCAAGCCCACTGTAGACATATCTCGAGTAGGTTCATAGGACAGGACAACGTGCTAGCCCAGTTGTCTGTGGATTCCTGCATAACAGTGCGAGGAGATCAAGAAGGACACACCGTTATCACGACTCACGAACGAGAATGGAGCAAGTCTGTGTCCGTGGTCTTAGTCAAGAACTGGAGTCGTGGTCATACTAATACGTTATTCATTATAGACGTACCGCCGCACCTAATCTTCTGCGAAAATACACCCGAGTACTCAAGTACGCTCATTCTACGTCCCACAGTTCGATGTTAGTCATTTATATTACGCTAGATCCGGGCGATTTGTGTCACATCCAAAACCTAAGCCTATATAACTGAAACAAGCGGCTCAAGGGAGGTCCAATGAGAAGAATGGGTTTGTATCTGAAAATAGCATGGATCTCGACATGCCGCCGCAGACATTGCAGATTCCCGAATCCCCTCTAAAGACTGGAAAGGGTGCTACCACACCTGAGCTAATGTGCGTTTCCAATTTTCTAATATTATTTGTTTCACCATTAATGCAATATATCTAGATCCAAGGAGTGTGGGGAGGAGAGGCCTACACCCCTGACACCCGTGGGTATTGAGAGCAGAAGTAGTGATGGCGAAGTCGAGGGTGCCATAGTAGTGGATATCCCCCGCAGGTACGTTTAATTCCAATAGGCGGAGAGCAAACACTGAGTCGGACTCACTAGGAAACGTAAGTTGCCTGACTCCGAAGAACCCACAACGCAGTAAGTGGCTTCCCCGTAATGGCAGTAGTACTCTCACATATAGAAAACCTTTCAGGGAAAACCTGCATGTGACGAAAAAACTAAAGCCTTCAGATGATATTCCAGCCACCGAGCAGTCTGAGACACAGGCGGGTGACTCTACAACTGTCGCGGGAGCTGTACCACATGTCCGAGCAATTGTCCAGGAGATACCAATGGCAGCAGCGTGCGTACGGGAATTATTTTGATGCTAGCCCCTCTTCCTGACAGCCCCCCTGAAAGTAACCCTGTATCAGGGAAAAAGCGCGGACGTAAGCCCAAGATTGAGGCTAATGAGGTAGTGTCGACGTCGGAAGCTACCAAGCCCGTGACCACGAAGCGTATGAGCACAAGGTGCGTCTATCTGGGCATGGACTGAAGGTGTCATATTCTGACAGCAATGTTGGAAATAGGGCTCGCACGAAGAAGGGCGGTAGTGAAGCGGATAAGGTGATTGTGAATTCATCAACACTTAATTATACATAGCATTCGTATAAAATCCCTTAGTGAAAAAGACGACTGCTGGGACTAGTGCGGGATAGGAATATGCCAGATGAACATTAGTGGCAACTTGCGGCATTGAACGTACGGCCACCGCACCCGTTATGTACATGTGCTGCGTAAGTCACCCTCACCCGGGAGCGTCCCTACTATCATACATCTGCAGGCCTACGGGAGGTTATTTCCAATGTTTAATCTACTTGTCTCTAACAAACAGCATCCTTTCTCGACATCGCCGTTCGTTGGTTTTAGTTCATTACAAACATCTCCTCACTTAGACTGATGGTATTTATTTGCGATATGATTGGTTTTATGTTTCTCCGGTATTTACGTCTAGACGTATGTCCACTGTGTCGTCCGTGGACATATATGTTTCACATAGTTTGATTCATCGCATTGATTGTTAGAAATAAATGATTTGATTGATTCTATGTACACTACATATCGATTCCATGTCTGAAGCTAAAGCACGTCAGTTTTCGTCGTGCTCGCGATCAGACTCCCAAGCGGAGTCCATGAGAGAGAAAGCAGAGAGTAGCCAGACTTCAAGCACAGTCTATGTGAAGAGTGGATGCAGAAAATAATAAGAGGAAAAGCAGCAGACTCACTGGGCCGTAATCAACGTTCCCTTACCAACATCAAGAAGCCACCGCCGTATACATCCTCCTGGCCGACCAAACTACAGGCACAGTCCATTCACACAGACTGTGGTTGAGAGTGGATGGAGAGAATAGTAAGAAGAGAAACTGCACAAAAGCGCAGTGAGGAATAGGGTGTGAGATCGCACGGAGAGCCGACCGGTCTGCAGGAGTTCGAGCTCCGACCGCTGAGCTCCGACGCTCACTGAATGGTCAATAGAGCTCCGCTGCATCCTTGACACCCACAGAGCCATGGTTACACACGACACATTCTATATAATCGGTACGTTATTTATTTATTGTTTTCTGACGCTGTGCTTATTATTTTGTCTGTGACTACTTACGCTGGGACGTACGACAGGGGCCTCGTGTATGATACAGCCCAGCTGTCCGCCGGCCACGCGGTGAGATCCCGTCCCGTCGTACATCGGGAGCCTCACGGTAGATACTTTTCCTCCCGTATTCTATTTTAGTTATTTATTAGCTTTGAGGCGGGCATATCTATCTGTTTATTATTATTCATCCGGTGGCTTGCTACGGCGAGACGTACGGCTGCCCCCTGCAGCATAGTACGGCTCAGCTGTACATTAGCCACACAGCGGAATCCATCTACGGTGTATGTCTAGCCGCCTCACGGTGGGTGCGTTTGCTTCACCATCCTATTATTTATTAGGCCGTCGGGGAGGGTGGATTTTTGCCCCACTTCTCTCCCTTTTACCACTACCACTGTACGATTATGACTAGTAAGCGTAATAATACCCATAAGTATATTACTTACTACAATTCTAACATACACTTATTATTAGTTATGGCTTCGTGTGTGCTTGAATAGTGAGTGTAACAGTACCCATAAGCATACTTACTGCAATTCTAACATACACTTATTATTAGTAAAGGCTTCATGTGTGCTTGAAGGTGAGTATAAGTACTACTCTTAGTTGACGTCTCCTTTCAGACCATTACTATATGATGCTACGTTTTATAGTCAATATTATATACAATAGTTTACTTAATTGAAATATAATATGATTTTTCGATAATGATAATCAATTGCAATGAAAACGGAATTTAATGCCATAAATCTTCCTGCACAGATTCTAAAAAAGTTTAATTTGGCTAGGTTATCTGAAGTGCTGTGAGGAAACTCACCTTCGTCCAAAACCGAATGCACCTGAAGTTGCTGGATCACGTATACCTGGCATGAAATATCTCTCTGGATTGAACTTGTCAGTCTCTGGCCCGAAATCAGCTTCGTTGTGGAGGATTTTCCTTGAAATAAAGCGATCTTAGCAGCTCCGAAAGAATAATAAGGTTTCGAAGGACCGTTACCAGACATTTCCAAGTACGACTGTTCCTTTGGGAATAAAATACCCTTGTATTACATCGTCTTCAGAAGCCATGTGCCCAATACCGGAGGGTAGGAGTGGATGCCAACGTAAGGCCTCCTTACAAACCGCCATTACATATGGAAGAGAATCCATATCACCAAACTCGACAAGTCGCTGATTACCCAAGACATCGTCGAGTTCTTTTTGGGCTTTCTTTTGCACTTCTGGATACAATATCATTGCAAGAATGAATGATTGTATAGTGTTTGCTGTCTTCACAGATGGGAGTTAACCATCAGGATTTAGGAGTGGCACATAAAGGCTCTACCGTGTCTGTTCCACCTGCAAACATGGTGGCGGCCGTGTTTTTTATTACCAGCTCATCGTCCGATTCATTTGTTGGCTTAGTCGCGATGTCCGTCAGATGGGATGACACCAAAGATAGATCCGCAATTCCTTCGGACTTGACACCGGAAATCATTATCTTTAGCAAAGATATGTATGTATATGTAAGCCAAGCATACCATTCGATTTTTAGTTTCTTGAAACGGAAGATCTAACAAATCTTGTGCAAATTTTCGCCAAATGACGGCCTTCCTCTGAAATTCTGCACCCGGAACCCATGCTGGAATATATTTTACTATAGTCAAAAGTACGTTATACAAATTCGCCATTCGTGAATAGGTTACTTACGCCATGGCAGTATATCCACAAGGAACCTGCCGGGAGTCGCTGCTTCATCTACTGAACGGACGACCTTGAAGGCATTTACTAAGTATGGGTCGTTTTCATGTTTGATGTAAATGCCGTATGCTACCTGGAAACATATACAGAATCAGCGCCTGGGCTGCTATGAAAATATAGTCGCATTTACCTCCATAATCATGGCGCCGGCGGTATGAAGAAGATGTGCCGTGTATTTTTCGGGAGAGTGAAGAAGTTTTTGTAGTAAGTCTCTGATCATGACCCGTTGGCAAACATCACTAGTAACAACATTAGAAGACCAGTCTAACCTTGTATGTTTTATTTGAATAGGATGTAAAGCTTCAGCAGCCTTAGAATGAAATTTGGTGTGCATAGCTCGCCTGTGCCGCCGCCACCAGGAACCATAACGCTGCAGTCCGAAATTCCATGTTGAGTTGACACTGAGGCAGTAAAAAAGGTAAAATAGGAAGCGGATCCAGGATTTCAATTGGAAACTACTTACAGCTCATTCAGCATGGTAAATGATATTCTGTCAGAATAGATAGATGATCTTCTCTCAAAAATCTCGTAAGCAAGTTCGCGAGAATTAACCCAAATCATGTGTGTTCCTAATACGTCTACGTGGACCAAATCTCCTGCGGAAAGACAAGAGTTCATTCCCGAGATGGAGGGGGAGGTTGGTGTATGTGTAACGTACCATAGGTCCTTGCCCATTGATCATATGTTATCCATTCATGATTCGCGGGAAGATCAAGCAAGTTGCCTATGATTGGTTTTGGTCTCGGCCCTGGGGGTAGACGAAGTCCTGGGAGGGATGACGTCGAAGACCGTCTAATTATATCAGTAATAACATACCTTTCGGTATCCGTCGTTGCTTTATCAGACGAAAGATCAGAGTTGTGAGTCCCAGAATGGCTACTGAAAACAGAGAGAAAGACATCTCAGGCATGAATAATAACTCTTGCGAAACTGTTATTATATACCCAATGGTGGATGTCAGGTAGGAGAGGCGAATAAAACTCCCGAGCCATGAGAATCATCCTGTTGAGGATAAGGTTCCGCAGTTAGTTCTTTTTCACACCAAGGGAAGTAGCCCTTCATCATCTTCTAGGGTCCTTCGAAAGGTCCTGCAATTATACCATGAATGGAAAAGATCTGGGGTATCTGGGAATGCGTCTTGGTGCATTCTATTGAAGCCTCATATGCTCCAAAGCAAGAGTTGCGAGGGAACCCACGACAGACCGTATTGATAGCGAGCTTAAGATGAGTTTTATTAGCTGAAAAAGCTCCAATAAAAGCTGAGTTCGGCGCACCAAGAGCGAAGCCGCCGTAGGTGAATGAAAGCGACGAATATTGGTTTCGGTAGACGACGGTGACGCGCACTGGCAGTATGATATCAAGAATAGATAGAGAAAGCACTTTAAATAAAACAAGGCGTGTCCTTCGCTCCGCTCCGGGAGAGGAGACACTATAGAAGTGATTAACAATGATCATGTATTGAAGTCCGTTGCTTGAAACACGGTTATTAAGTCCCTCTATATACAAATGATAATTTGCGTAAAGGAGTGTAGCGAGGGATCATGACAGGAAATGATGTGTGAGAAAGATATGACAGCATATGGTAAGCAAAAGCCAAAGTGCGCAAAAAGGAAATTATACACAAAAATCGAAACTAAAGTTATGAAAATGAGTGAATTGAGAAAAGCAATTGTCTATGTACCTAAGTAGAAAATGGAACGGAGTCAGGAGCGGAAATGGGGTATGTAGATGAGAATTTGGTGTGCGGCCTTACACGGGATGTGAATGTTCAAAGTCATGTTTGAACTTACTCTCAATGAACTATTTGTTAATATTAGCATGCTTCGATGTTCCCAGTTCAATATCACTCACATCAAGAAAGAATATCATGAAAAGATAGAACATGTACTTGCGATCAATACTCATGTTCTGCGACGTTCTTTCAATAGCATGTATGTGGAGGCATGCCTTGAAAGACCTAAAGCGCTGCCAGATCTGCTCATCAACCACTTCCTTAGGTCTCTTTGGTGGCAGGACATGATTGTGAATGGGTCCCTTTCCTTTGTTGGTCGAGGAACTGCCGATAGAACTGTTAGAGTTCGGAATACTTGGGGACTCAGATGAGGCGGAGAGTGCACTGGATATATTGTCATGAGACATATCTCCGTCCGATCCATTGTGCTGTGTTCCATGGTCGGACTCTTCTTCACCTGCAGTATATCTTGTGCTGAAGTGTGTTCCGGTCGGATGGTGGTTTTGATGTTGGTATTGCATAATGAGGTCCGGAGGTTCCCCTGGCGCATAGCTGTTGTCAACAGTCAAGCTATCCAGCACTGTAACAGGAGCGTCACTTAGTACTGTAAAATAGTTATGAGTTATTAAAAATTAAAAATTAAAAAATATTACATACGAAAATTAATGGGCGAGGCTGGATCATCATTGTCAAAATTCTCCGGGGCATTATTAGAGTCAAAAGCAGGGTCGGAATCAGACATATCATGGTCTAGGAGAAATTAATAGGATAGACTACATGTAGTTATAACTCACCGTTATTTATCTGGGTATTTTGTTCAACATCCATTTGACGCCACTCAGGTGATGTGTGGTCTGTGTTCGGAGCCGAGAACACTGTAAGTAATAATCAGTGAAAATGTATCATAAAAAAATAGCAAATAACCGCACCATTGTTTGAGTGTTGAAAGTCTGAAATGTATATGAGTATCCTGGTTTGTCGCACTGAGGCCATATATTAGTTACTTTCACACGATGAAAGAGAATTGGAACCGGTGCACTCACTAATAAAATTGTTAAAAATATTCTTTACCTGGGTTGCTAATAGCAGAGTAGTAGTTAAATACGTTGCCATTGTCTTGATGATTATAATCAACTAAAAACACGAAGAAAATGATGAGTTAAATTAATGATCAGGTCAGAATACTAACCTGGGCGTGAGGGAGCAGAACCTGCTTGTATGCCGGAATCAAAGAATAAGCGAAATATTTGTCTAGATGTTTATAGTAGTTAGATAAAACAATCATTGATATCAGTAATAAAGCGAACTTACTGAAAACGTGGTTTGAGTACTGACCGGTGCTGTTAAGAGGGACGGTGCCATCAGGGAATGCGGACATATTGATTGTCCGTGTCAAATGAAGGCCACCACTATTATGAGAGTGATTCAAGCACAGAAGATAGAAGTGTAAGTGCGAAGCCAGCAAGCAAATATTGGGAAAGTGAGAATGATCACAAATAATAGTGGGGGAAGAGGGCGTTGGATGATTAACAATGAGTGGGCAGGCCCTGCCTTTATACTGAGTATTATTTAATATAATAGAGATTTCACTGTGGACTTAGTCATGTCTATATCCTGTATTTCTTTTTAGTTAGTAGAATGACGAAATTTTAGAGTTCTGTTGATTGGTAATTGCTTACGGCGGCAGGGCAGAACTTTCTTTTTCTTCTTTGATGACTACTATACTGGCGACTTCCTGTGTTTCTTATATATATAGAATAATTAAGGAATGCTCTGCTTCGAATTCAATTCCCTCTAGTGAATAGTCATTGATATGTACAGATTGGCTGTCAACAGCATAAAGAAGACCGGGGCTTCTAAAATAGAAGAGAATGGAAGGCGCAGTGTGATAGGAACGGGAATTATTGGGCTGACCTTTATGTAAATACTACTTGCTTCTGTGGCTGCCTTCTGCCCGCGTAACGCATTTATTTTCTGGCGTAACCCAGGCATTTAGTGTCTTCTGTGATGTGGATAGCAATTTTATTCTTTTGCTTGAGCGGGAAGGCAGGGTTTTCGGCATGTCTCGTCGTTTTCTAGAATATTTAAGATTGTTCTCTTGAACCACAGGAATATCCTCTAAATAGACCATGTTGTCATTGAGGGTTGGCTTCTTGGAAGCATGGCCGGCAGTTGCTTGTGAGATTATTAATTAGTATACATATTGAGCATGCCAGATCAGCGTGAAAAGAAATACCTTCTTCTATTTCCCCATCAGGTAAAGTGCCACTCCTTGGAGCCTTCGCTTGGGAAGACGGATATGGAAATTCTTTTACATATTAGCTAAGCTTCATCCGCCGAGCATGTTCAATTCCGTACCTAGAGCTTCATCTGACTCTGATGGGACAGTAATTCCCGAGGGAGAAGCTTGTACTGCTTCATCCACACCATCTATTATTTATTAAGGCTGTGAACTTAAGCTATGTATATGATTGCGTACCTTTTCCAATCATTTCATTGAGAATTGCTTTGTCAGATTCATCTAACGTTGCAGGATAAGCTAGTTCAGGGTAATCAAACCCTGGATCTAGAGGTTTGGGCTCCCCGGGAGCACGACTCGGTGGTAAAAGGGGAAATGGGATGGGATAGGGTGTTGAATATGGAGGGACACTGCTTAAGGAAACTCTGGATTCTTCATATCTCCAGCTACGGTCAGCCTGAATCGGTGTGATGTCACCTAAACCCTGCATTTAGCACACTTCTGCAATTGTTGCATTACAATATATATATACTTACCTTCTATCATGGCTGGACCTTCCTGTTGATTTGTGTTCATCGCCTGTTGGATCCGTGCAGTGTTTGCTAATTCCGCAACTCTTCTGTTTCCGATCTCAAGAGTGAGATCCTCTATAGTTATGACAGGGATTCCATTCATGTTGTCAATACAGTCTATAAAGCCTGTGATGTGAATCGCACTGTTCGGTTTTGGAGTAGGTGGTGCAATCGGCCAGCGGTCATTTGGTGCCATGGCACCGCTGTAATATAAATGTAATTAGAATTAGTCAGGATCTTAATAGAGGGAAAATGCTCACAACACGGTTAGAGTTTGGAAATGGTCCCTAACAAACCCCATTGAGTTGATGAGAACCAGCTTCGTGCCATTTCTGAGTTGTTGCACTTCTTGTATAACATGCCCGGAAATGGTAATTCGAGGGCTGAACGCTCGAAGTATTAGCGCAGAAGCCCTATCATATTTGCAAATGTGAATTGCTTCAATCTGCATGTTGTATGGTCCGCCCATGAAAAATCTACCAAATACCATGGCTATCGTGCCATCAGGATAAGGAGGGAACCTAATGTCAACAGGTTGATAGACCCGTATGTTGATAGTGATATTGCCGCTGTTAGTGCTCAAAAATGCCTCGTAATGAAGATGATAGCCTAGGTTGTCCGCATTTTCATCAACAGGATTTTTTCGATAATGGCGAGTGAGTTGAAAGTTGCCCCATATTTGCGTAAACGACATGTAGGTTTGTTATGAGGGACAGTGTGCGTGATGGGAGATGTTATCGTTGTTGAGGAGCTTGTTTCCTTGCTTTCCTTATATTTCGGTCTTTTATATCGTTGAGACACCCTCATGCTCTGTGAAATTTACTTGTGTCGTGAGCAGACCCACCAATGGAGCAAAGTTATTATTATATTTCAGTAAACAGAGTCGTCTGAGTCCAGACTTACATAGATGGTCAGTGACAAACATTTGGCCTCGATATTTTTACCACAGTGAAAAAGAATGCATTGATAAAACACTTACAAACATGAAAGAGATAAATGTCCATGTTTCCTTATTTGACATGTCCTTTAATCTCGTATGTAGGCTTATGCTTCGGATACGGAGCGGGGAACCTGACTCGTCAGTTCCTAAAGTGGTGAGAACCGTGTACTGAACTCCGCAAGCTTTGTCTTGACTTTCCTGTACGATATGCAGTGTCTTCTTTCTTCTAAGTCTAGCCTGTGGAGCTTAATGAAATGTCTCGAAGCTGAACCATGATCACATCAGTAATTGCGCATGCTGGTGAAGTATCAGGATAATTGATTCACTGAACAATTTATGTCTTGTGCCCGTTGCAGAGTCGGAATACCCATCTTCGAGGCCTAGATTTTCTTTCTAATCAAATCAAATCCATGAATATCGAAGAACTTCTGCAATAGGAGTGCTGACAATCACATACTGGTAAAGCCGCCTATCTTCATTTTCTTCTTCCTTTTTTCGGTCAATTATAGAACTCATCATCTTGCTTGCACATATTTTCTATCTTCAAGGCCTAGACCTCGGCTGATATTGATAAGAAGAACAAAGAGCTTAGAAGAGTATAAAGCGAGTATTTCACATACAGGGAGGCTGAGGGCTGTAGCCTTTTTGGAGAATTTGGTGAATCGCCAATGACATTACTCAGTATTTCACTGTTTGATATCCTTCTTGAATTCTCGATCTGTCCAGATCTTCTACAGAGGCTTCGCATAAGATACGCGGGGCCTAAGTAAAATTTCTGGTATAATTCGAAGACGATGTTGTCTTTTCACGATTTAGTGCCCATATGTGAAACCTAGACATTTTCCGACGTCCAGTGCAATATCAGAAGTCAATATATGAATGGAATTTTATATGTAGTATAGATGGTCGTTACCTTTGGAATGAAATGTGCTTTTCTTGGGATTGTGCCGTTGCGGTGGTGTGGCGTGAGATGTCCTAAGTTCTAGGCAGGTCTGGAGCACAATGATGGTCTAGTTGTTAGACATAATCGCAGTTTTAGATAGGATCAATCACTCACTGTTCCATGAATATGAGAAGTTGACTGTATTCCAGCGAAATATGTGGCACGACGCCTATGCTTCGTTTCCGCTGAAATAGCGATGTTTAGATTGTCATGGATTCCAACAATTTCATTATAAGTACGCACTTAAATAACAATTAATCGGTTCCATCGGAGGTTCGTACTTGATGTGTGAGAGTTGGGTGAGAATGGCGATGTCTAGATTGTGGCATTGCTATTACCTGATGTAACATTGCTGGAGATGACTGACGCTGACTCAGCGGTGGCGTTTCTAGATTTGGTAATACTTGCTATATCCTGTACGTTATATTCTGATAGCTAGCGCCGGCCATTATGACAATTAACATTAAAAAGGAGTCAAATTTACACTTGGACTTCTCCCTGCATAATGATATGCACCGTGTAGAAATTTCTTTTTGAGGCTTTGACTAACTGCTACTTCATTTGAGACTAACATCAAAACATAGATTAAATAAAAGGTCATATTCAATGTATGGGATAAGGAACACTTTAGGAAGTTTCGAGCCTTGGAATAGAAAGATTATGTACAGAGTTTGAGTCACGGAATCACTGGGATTTTCCACATTGCAGATTGTATTGAGTCGACATCGACTCATCCTGCGTAATCATTTGATAGCCGCCTGCGGATTATTCTGCATGAGAAGGATTGAAGCATTGCCTATTCAATAATCGTAATGCCTTAATGGGGAGATTGAGGAGTTATAGGTAAGGTTGACTGGGTCTCTATAGCACTAACGCTATCTTCCCCTTCATTGGAAGACGCAGTGGTGCGGAGACGCTTGGACTTGCGAGTATCAACAGCGGAAGGCGTTTGGATTGAACCTTTTGCTCGCCTTTTGCCTAGAGCAACTGGGGTCCGAATCTGGTCATCGATGGTGTTCTGCTGAAACATTTTGTTTTAGCTGTCTAAAATACAATTTAAAGGCTCCACTTACTTCAGCAGAGTCATCTGTATATTCGATAGTTGGGTTACTCTGAGTGTTTGCCGGTGATTGTTGGAACTCAGGGAGGGCTGAATAGTGACGTTCAACATGTTCCATGTCTCTGTTAATTTGACGTGCTTCTTCCACTCTCTCATTTCGTGACTCGGGTGTCTGGTGGTAAATATTATATTATAGTGTTATCAGATTTCCGTGGAAAATACCTCGAGGAGAGATAATTAGAACTTACTGTGCCAGTGAGGTGAATCGGAGAACCTAGAGCGGGATTAATGGGATGCTAAATGAAGCTATGTTAATTAAAATCATTCGATAGTCCATTAATTCTCACTTGAGTGGGATATAAAACTCGTTGCCCTTCGTTAATACCTGTTCCACTGGCAAATCCTCGATTATTGGACGGGCCAGCCATTGCATGATTTGGAGCTTGTTGATTGTGTCCCCCATAAGATATAAAGGGAGTGTTCGCAAAACGTTGGTTGGAGTTCTGTACAACAGGAAAACTTCCCGACATGTGAGAGTTAATTGGTTGAGGTGTTTGGGGAGGCAGCGGCAAAGGTAAACTCCCTGGAGATTTTATAAGTAGCAGAAGAAATATATTGATTTGAATTTGAAGGACTTACTATTACCTGTAGTGACGGATGTCATCTGAGGCTCTGCATCATTATGTATGCGAGTGGCACTCGCAGCAGCCGAAGAGGAGAGAGCAGTGGGTACTCTGGTTCTAGCATTGGCTGGAATCGGCGATGAATTCTGTGGACTGTATTCATATTAAGCACTGTTTAAAATAAGTGGGCGAAATTCAAGAATACCTGTTTCTAGAATGGTCATCACTACTGTCACCTAAATATAACGTCAGTTTCATATAATAATTCAGTGAGATATTCTGTCAATATCAGTTTTAAGGACACATACTTGAGTTTATCAGAATAGGGTCTGACTGATTTCCAATGTTTCCGTTAATGCTCCCATTATCTAAATAAAAGATATCAGAATGACATTATGCTTCAATGAAAGAGGAACAATACATACTGTTCACCCAGCCATTCCTTGCCGATAGCCGGGTCCTTTGCGTTGTTGAAGTGCCTTGTGTACCCGCAGCAGAATTGTCAGGACGTGAACCGGCATAGAAAGTAATGTCCTCAATACTCAGTAAGACAATGCCAGTCCCTTCATGACGACCAACTAAAGGACCGATTATGAAAATGGCAGAGCCTTCATTTGGGGGATTTGTCTTCTTCCACCGTGCCGTATTTTCAAAAAAAACCCTGTGAAATATATGTTGAACAAATTAAGCTATTGTTCTGCGTTTTCTGGTATCGGAAAGTGTATACATACATAAAACTGGTTTCCTGTAGTTGATCTCTGACATATGCAGCAGAGAGGACCCTAAATGTGCGTCGACCTGCATAGCCTTTTTCGACCTCTCCTGCAACATGGCCAAGTACACATATTCGAGGCGCAAACGCAGGTACGTCTCCATAATTTGCATCGCCGGGATTCCCCGGGTATGGAAACATGTTGACAGCTTCTATGAGGCATGGTTGTCCAATTGGTGTGGTTATCTTTCCGTAAAGGAAAACAGTTGTATCGTTATCGAATGGTATTGCCCCTGTTGGTAAGAAACAACGAATGATGGCTGGCAATGCAGCTTGAAGATCGGAAGTGTAAATTGAGGTCTTGTATAATGCGTAGGTTATTCTTCCATTAGTTGCGCCGTTGACTGACACACCATCGATGACATTGAAATTGCCAAAGATGGTGGTGGTGGCCATACTTATAGAGACCGTTCTTATCAGAGAAGAGCCTGGGGAGTGCAGTATTTCTTAGCTTAACATTGTTAGCAGACTCTTTATAGGGAGTTCAGCAATGAAAATTGCATCGATAGATTTACATGCATGATCCTGCAAGGTGAAAATTTGAACCGAAAAAAATACCATGTCGAAGACCATGATGAAGAATGTCGGTGAGTATACTTTGATCAAAGGTAAAATTCACGCACTGACCAATGGTTAGCCTTGGTCTAGAGCTTCAGGGAAAGAATGTCCTTTATGGAACCATCAATGTGCTTCTTCCCATCATAGGCTGTTCTAGAGCTTATGCCTAATGAGGACAGTACCTTGTTCACCGTTTAAGGGATATAAAGAATCGAGAACTGTGGCGTCAAGTGGTCTAGATTTTGTGCAAAGTGAGGTTATTCCAGGCTATGTGATGGAAATAGATACCCGAATTTAAGAGATATAAAGAACTGAGAACTGTGGCGTCAAGTGGTCTAGATTTTGTGCAAAGTGAGGTTATTACAGGCTATGTGATGGAAATAGATACCTGGATTTAAGAGATATACAGAATTGAGAACTGTGGCGTCAAGTGGTCTAGATTTTGTGCAAAGTGAGGTTGTTCCAGGCTATCTGATGGAAATAGATACCCGGACAATTGGCGTAGGCCAGAAGGTAGGCGTCAATAATTTGTTTTCTTCAAAAGTTCAAAGGCTGAATTAGTAAAGCACCTACTTCAAGATTTAAATATAAAAGGAGCTCATAATATCCATCTGATAGTAGACACGATATACGCTATAATACCGCATGCCCCAATATATGCAGGAAGAACTTGTTCCTCTCTCTTTTCGCCAAGTAGGCCGACGTGCTCCGCCTGGTGTTGGACAGGATGTGATTAATAGGGCGAACACACAGGATGAGATCCAAGAGCCAAACTATTGGAGCCACATTTTTGAGGAAAGTGAGCCTGAAAACCCCAATATCTTGGTGAGTAATGTAGTTTATTTGTCATTAAACCCTCGATTTTAATTTGATTCCATATTCCACTGCAGCCTGTGAACCACAGCGACATAGATGAATCGGAGTTTGATTCCGATGACTCGGATGAATTTTTTGTGTGCAAATGTGATCGCACAATCGTCGACAACCGACCCAAAGTCCGCATCGGCATGTACAATCCAATCAGATTCAGACAGCATTTAATGGCTGGAGTGGCAGCGTTGAGGAGTCAATGTGTATGTAGTGATGTCACAGTTACTTAATGGGAGCTCATTTATCTGTCCATAGTTTCAGGATTGGCTCCAATTGCCGGTTTGCCACCAAGGATTTATATGTCCTTCAGTGAGTATTTTATTAAGTGTGTTTATTCCGTGTTAATATAGCCTGACTAAATTAATTCTTAGATGATTCAAGTGACTCATGTTAGGGCAACACGGTGGAGCAAAGGCGTAGCGGAACCCGACATTGCCAGTGAGGCTATCAGGGTGAAATTCTTGAAGTCATCTCTAGACCGGTTAGGCCAGTACATTGATACAGGAAAATCTGGACCACGCTTCAAGCGTTTCAAGAAGGTTGGCCTTAGACAGCAGAGTTTGGATGGAAGCTTTGACGTTGAGTTTTCTTTCTACTGGAAAACGCCGCCGGTAGAGCAAAGAGAGCCAGATGAAGATTATAGGGACTGTCTTATTATACTTCGACACAATCTTCTAGCCCCCGATGTCTTCGCTCGGTTATCGACTGTACATATTGAATTGGTTAGGCGTCATGTCATTGATAATCCGGGAGATTTTTGGGGTTAAAGGGCATCGGAAGAAATTGCCTAAGCTGACTTCAGCAGATCCAACATTTCTAGCATTTTCCCAAGAACTACATGTATATATAATTCGACAGGAATTGAATAACAATAGATAGATACTATGTCCCTTGATCAGCAATATTGTCATCTCCCGAGACAGAACCTATTGGGGTGATCGCCTCAATAGATTGTGTATTGCGTATCACGTCGTTTGAGTGGTTTCTCATGGCTACATTATCCAATCTAATCACATTAGAAATTGTAGTAGAAAAATTAAAAGCATACACACATACCCAGACACTCTCTGAGAGCTTGTAGCATTTCAGCGGAGATCCATTAGCTGAGTGCTGTTGATGTTCGACCTTGAGATCCTATCTGGACATCGACAATATCTACAGTTAAGATGTTGGGTAAAGGATGTGAGAAATTTATATACTTAATTGCGCACCGCATGTTTCGTTTGGTTCTTGTGTATCGTCTGGTTTATTTTTTTCAATTTTCCATTGTCGCACCTTGTGAAGAATGTTCAGTGGATTCAGCGCGCTGGCAACCTTCCTAAGCGATGATACAGGCGTTAAAGCTAGGACAGATAATAAAATTATATATATTAATCTTCATCAAGGATAAATTGATAAACTGACCATTCTTAGCCCGAAGAATTGCCGCTTCCAGCTCTTCAACGTCAGGTGGCTTGTGGTTAGCTAAATAATAATAATCAATAAGCATAGGCTTGGTGTAAGGAGTGTTTATATTGGCTCACCGAAATAAACGTTAATGCGCTCCCCTCGCTCGTTGGCCACCAAATTAGACATACTCAATGGAAGTGAATTCTCTCCTTTGGGGTTTCGATAAGTATGAGGGAAATGAGAATAAATAAATTACTTGCTTGTGATGTGATAAAATGGTTGGTTATACACCGGATGAGCTGCGATACGTTCCTTGAAAATACAATCGAGCCTCAAAAAGTACTCGGTATCGGTTTCGTATGGCAGCCGTTGTGTTTCAGTGGAAGGCGCGACCGGCATGAGGGTGCCTTCACTTGTATTCGCATCTTGGTTGCTGTATGGATGAGGCGAAGCAAGAGCCAGGGAAGGCGCAGGGGATGAGGTGATGGGAATAGCGGGTAGAGGTAAAAGAGGAGGAGGGAAAGGCGGGGGAGGGAAAGAAGATACCCGGGAATGAGGAGGGAGCACCGATAACGCAGAGCGCTGCGTGGAGCGCGGGGGTAAATTATTTGGAGATACATATTGCCTTTGAGACTCCTGTTGGCGACCCATTGGCAGTTGATTACCGTGTTGTACACTACTCGGCCTATGTACTTCATCTTCGGCACCTCTAGACAGTGAACTTGCCCGTGGGGGAAGCTTCTGAAGCTGTTGGGGAGGCGGATAAAGCATATGGGTGTTCAAAGAGCTCGACATCTGATCGAC
>KN837606.1:0-10721 GCA_000827215.1 Sphaerobolus stellatus SS14 | reverse complement strand
GAATGTGTTGAGGGTGAATCCCGCACGGAATCGCTCTCTGAGGGTGGTTGACACGAGGGGTAGTTCCGGATGGAAAGGTTCCGGGCAGAAATCTGGATGCATCCCCTGACAGAAACTTCAAAGCAAATCATAAACAAGAATGATACATGAAGCAAGAGGAACACAGGACAGGGTAAGAACATGAGGCAGGATAAGGAAATGAGATGGCATCAAAGCATTATATACAGGAGGTGCACAGGGCAGGGATCTAGACTGTTATGGAACCAGGATTCAAATTGCAAGGCTGGGCAGGTTTTATGAGGTAAGAACTTGGATTATTTTGAGGATTTGAGGAGGGCTGAAATGGGATGTTACAACAAGTCACAAGAGCCAATGGTCAATTTTTTTCTTTGGATATGGGTACTTGTTCAACCATAGCAGCAAAAATTTAGACAAATTTAAGGTGAGTCACAAGTTATGGCCAGCTTTGGTCAATTTTGGTGGCAGTTCTCAGATGTCATGCCAAAATCAGGCAGACAATTGGTTGTAATGGTACAGTAATCTAGAAGGATCAGTTAAAATGAGATAAAATATAAAATATCACTCACCAGATGATACACAGCCAAAGCAAAGCTTTTAAAACCTAATATGATGTTTTTAGATATTAAATATATATAGAAAGTAATGATAGACAGGGCAAGAAACCACCCAGTGAGGTGGTACAGCAAAGAAAAAGCTTGTTGCTCGCAGGTTTCAAACTCAGCTGCAGCCACCCCAGACTGAATAGTATCTTCTGAGATATTATATAGAATTCTTTAAGCTATGTACTATACGAAAATTCTTTTAAAACAAATAAATACAAACTAAACACAACAAGAACCACCAAAAGGGGATCCTATTGGCTTCTACAAACAGGCATGGGAAAACTAACCAGTCGCACAACCATTGCTGTACATGTGTCTGATGCTCAGTTTCCCACGAGGTGACAGAGGCAGTGGACGCGTGTGGGCCGAACATGTTCGGGCGCTACCCTTACGCGATTTCGATCCCTATCCAAACAACCTCATAGTCTTCGAACCGTTTGTTGAGGCGACTAGACACCCGGGCTATATTTCCAAACACTAAAAGGGCTATAAACTAACAGGTATTCCAGATTTCTTATCAGAAGCCAACGAAAGTTAATGCGTTTTTCACTAAATATATTGCGATGAGGCGATTAGACATCTCGGATATGTTCAACAAAACTTTATGCTAACATATGCTGGAATATTTTTAGGGGAAAATAAGGGCAATCTCTTTTTGATATTGTACTATTCGTAAAATAGGAAACAGTCCATACTAATGAGACCGCTAACGCAAGTTATAGTTGTAGACGGTGGCAATTGAGGTAAGACCTCCCAAAGAACATAGGAGCTAATCACAAGTAACGTCAGTTTCCAGAATAGGTGGCAGAAAATAGAAACGCTGCCAATGTGATCATTGGCCAACAGACTTCGTGCATGTGAGGTTCTTCTATAGTCTTTTTATGGTCATTCTCAATTTCATCAGAATTTGATTCCCCTGCTGATGTGTTTTTGAAAGAAGGGCAATAAACTGACAGGTATTCTACATTCCTTATCAGAAGCCAAAGAAAATTAATGTATTTTTCACTAAAAAATACTGCGATGAGGCGATTAAACATCTCGGTTATGTTCAACAAAACTTTACGCTGACATATAATAGAAGGTTTTTCAGGGGAACATAAGGGCAATCTCTTTTTGATATTGTACTATTCGTAAAATAGGAAACAGTCCATACTAATGAGACCGCTAACGCGAGTTAAAGTTGTAGACGGTGGCAATTGAGGTAAGATCTCCCAAAGGACATAGGAGCTAATCACAAGTAACGTCATTTTCTAGAATAGGTGGCAGAAAATAGAAATGCTGTCAATGTGATCATTGGCCAGGCAGAATCATTGGCCAACAAACTTCCTGCATATGAGTGCCTTCTTTAGTTTTTTTATGGTCATTCTCGATTTCATCAGAATTTGGTTCCCCTGCTGATGTGCTTTTGAACGTTGCCCCTTCGGCAATATCATACCGTGAGGCTACTAGCAGAGCACTAATATCATTTTTTCCCAGTGCTGCAACATTATCTCTAGGAATCATTCGTGTAAATGATCCAATGAAGATGGTTATCGTCTGTATAAAAGCGGCAATTTTCCAGTGCACAGAGCAACTGGCACAAAGGACCTCTAATAGCTCGTACCGCCTAGATGAGTATTTCGAGCATCCAACTTTCCACGCTCCTCCCTCGTACCGCCAATCCCGTCCCCGTCAATCTCTTCAAACTTCGAGAGACGTAGGTACCTCCTCCGAGTCCTCTAACGTTTACCAAAGCTAAACCACAATTCTAACCTATCCCTCGGGCTCAGTCAAGTCAATGTGATCGCTCCTTATTCTCGAATAGGTACTTGAAGTCATCATGGTACATGTTCACTGGAGCGACCGCTGATATTCCTTCTTGGTTCGGTTCAAATTTTGAAAGCCCTAGTTCTTTGGGACATCCTGATCAATCTCGAGCGTGAAAAGGAGCTTGTATGGAGGCGGAAATGGAGTTTCTCCACCCTGCTTTATTACATGGTTCGGTATCCCGTCGTTGTAAAGTCTATATTTGTGGTTGTATCAAAGCCGGGAATTGCACAGGTATGCTATAGCTTTAAGTATACGATCTCGACGCTATTGCTGATGCATGCATTCTCGTAGTGAGTCCTCAGGTGTCCATGCACTCATGATGCATAATGGGTACCTCTACAGCTGCACATTTTGGAATCAGTTCACCTTTTCCGTGGCGGTTTTCCCTTCTCGTGTGGCAATAATAGGTATGCTTTGTGCACGCCCGAGGAGATGTGGTTAAGGTTCTGATAGCACACTTGATGATAAGCATGTTTTGTTCTCAGGGTTTATGTGGTCATGCTCACTGCATCCTCCAAGCTTCGAGTTTCCATTGTGGGTCTCCTCATCGTGATGTCGACGGTGTCCATTGTATTTGTCATTGTGAGTCGGCACTAGGCGTCACTGCAACCACATTTAGACATGGATAACTCAACCATATTTCAGATAGAGGACGTAAATCTACGATGTAGTCAAGCCTCAAGTCCACTGTGAGTACCCATAGCCGTAACCTAGACTAAGTGTTTCGGTGCTAACTATGGCGACTTACACATATAGAAGTGAGACCCTACATATCCACTTGCATCACCTGTGCGCGATCCACTCATCTATATCTCCCAGATTTCATAATGGTTTTCGTATCAATAACAATTTTCGACGTCTTTGCAAGCTTCCTCCTCTTCGTGAAACTTGCGGAGATGATTCGTCATAGCGGCGGGTGGAGGAAAGTGGGTGGGAATACTCTTGCTTCGCTCCTTTTACGGAGTGGTGTGTATTTTTAATTCTGTTAAGCTGTTGGACTTAGCTAATGAGGAGCTTTTCTTTTCCATAGGTGTCCTATACTTCTCGTGAGTCATTTTTGTTGCAATTACTACTCAAAACAGAGTTCTGAGGCTGGATGGGGTTAATTTTATATTATAGTGTTATCAGTCTCGTGCAACTAAGTGCCGTGATAATGAATTTTGTACGTATTAATCACTTCCACCATATACTTATCTTGAGCTCGTTTCTAACGCTATCATAGATATCAGTAAGTTTTTTATGCGTTACGATTTTCTCAATATTTTAATCCACGACCATGATGCGGTCTTTATTGAACAGACTCCCTACCAAGGTTTCCTCAACGACTACAGCATAACAGTCTCATGTCTGCTCATAGCACGCTTTTTTCTCGATTTACGTTCCATATCAAATCCCAGCAAAGCTTTGGCGTCGACTAATGGCACTCGGCCGAATTTTGTATTCAACGACAATGCTAAAGCCACACCCGGGCGTGCAGACGTGGAGTCCACCGTCAAGGTGAACTTGAAGTCGTCCAATGGCCGGGGAATCATGATGGCTCATCACTGGTCTACATTGGTCGATGAATTCGAGGAAGGCGAGAGGGAGAGTCAGATACTTGGAGAAAATTCGGGCTGAAAAGGGTATTGGAATGGCGTGGTGGAGCCGGAGGTGTAATGTCTTTAAGAGGCTCTCAATGAATGTGGCGTAAATTTTGTTGATACATATCGAAGTGCGCGCACCACTGTACTCAACACTCAGACTGGTGATTAGACTAATATATATACCACTCACTCAGTTGAAATTCAAGCTATCCACTTGCCTGATAATAGGGTGTTTCACGTTGGCGTTTTTTGAGCATTTTTTGAGCATTTTTTTCGAATATTTCTAGATCAAAAAATTCCAGAAAATATTATAAAATTTGATCCAACGTGAAACGGTAGCAAATTCTCTTCCATCCTTGAGTAAGTGCCAGGTTATTCAACTTTGACTGTACTGAGAGGATAATGATAAAATGTGACTCATATTTGTGAGGGATGATAGACTAAAGTATAATGCAGTGAAATGTAGTACAAGAGTTCTCAACTGGTTAAATGGGCACACCAAATATTTCAAGGCTCTAAAATATATTCCCAAAAAATGGCCAAAAACGAGTGTAATAGCAGCTCTGAGGCTGCTTTTACATATTCTCTTCCCAATTTTTTTTTTTAACCAAAAATATTCCGAAAAAGACTCGAAAAACGCCAACGTGAAACACCCTAATGAATCCAGCGCATCACCAAATCGAGAATCAATTCATCTCATTGGATTCTGCCTGGCCTCCTAAACTTCACTCTTTAAGCTTCAACTGTAACTCGAATTCATGTAAATAGGGAAATCCTCATATCCTCATGCTAGGCCTGAGGCTGGATTGACCAACCTACAGCTTCGAATTCGAACTTGGACTTGGATCCAAGCTCCAATTGCGGATTTACTCGTTTTTCGAAACCCCCGCTAACCAAAGGATGGAAAGAGGGATGGGAATCGTCTTGTATCCTCATCGGTTCCCAATAATAGCTAACGTTTTCGTGCCGTAAGCGTCCAATATCCGAAAACAACAAGAGAAGGACAGTAAAAGGCAGGAAGCATCAAAAGGGAGGCGTAACGCCTCCTGAGAGTCATGAGCAGTGTTTAGAGCTGCTAGCGACCTCAGGGGACGGCCAGGGGGCGGGGGAACGTGGTGACAGGAGGAGGAGGTGCATCCACTTATGGGGGAGGGGGGCACTATGAAAGCGGGGGCAGTGTCGAACCCCAAGCACAACACTCCCTGGAAGTTTCCAGCAGTCTTTGGAGCTGCCAGCGACCTTAAGGGGCAAGCGGGAGGGGGGGGAACATGAGGGGGGGAGGTGGCGGCGCATCAGGCAACGAGGGGCCGCGATAAGGGCAGGGAGGCGTCGAAACCCAAGTGTAACACCCCCTGGAGATTTTGCGCTGGGTTTAGAGTGGCTGTAACAATCTGGGAGGCCGGCGGGATACGGGAAAAAGCAGGGGCGGAAGGAGAAGGTGCATCCGGTGATGGAGAGACACAATAGGGGTGGGGAGACATCGAAACCTAAGCAGAACACTCCCTGGAGGTTTCTCACTACTTTTCTTGTGGCCAGTGCTATCAGGGGCGGGGCGGGAGACGGGGAACCCAGGGGTGGGTGGAGGCGGCACATCCGGTGATGGGGGTGCGATAAGGGCGGCAAGGTGTAGTAATTGAAGCGAAACACCTATTTACAGTTTTCAGCTGCTTTTTGAGCTGCCAGCAACATTAGGGGGTAGGCAGGAGTGGCAGGAATCGCATTCGGCAATGGGGTGCGGGATCAGTGTGGAAATACATCAACAAGTGATAGAATACCCATTGGAAGTTACTAGCAGCTTTTGAAGCTACCTATAACTTCAGGAGGTGGGTAGGAGGGGCGGCAATGCGGACAAGAACTGAGGTGGTATGTTTAGTATGATATTCCCACGTATACAAAAACCGAAATGGGTAACTCACCGAAGAAAATTGTAAAAATATGAAAGAAAATAGAACTACCTACCTATGCATTTAAATTTTCTTATTTGCATTATTCCCAACAATTATCAAAAGCGTGTGGCGGATGGTAGCACTTGTGGTGACCGGGATAGCTAAATCCAGGGTCAACAGCGTAGCCACTGTCAAAGGATCACAAAACTTCCAAAGCGTGGGAATGAAAAGGTAGCCGTGTGACTTTGGGTGAAAATCCCCTGCAGCAGCTAAGGAAAAGGCTGCTTACCATTTTCTCGTGCCTCGAAAGTAATCAGAAAAGATAATCCTCTCGGGTATTCTCACGCCATACTAAACCCACTGCATAATTGGATCAAAGGAACAGGGGATTCCACTCAAGTCAAGCCATGAACTGCGGCGAAAGGATCATCCTCCGCATTATTACACTATGCGATCTCCGACATGGCAGAGATAGTTTGAGTAGCTTTGGCTCCAACGAGTTCCTCCAAAAAAATCCCAAAGCCATGTCGGTACCTGTGCTTTGAACGAGTCAGTATGAGACTTAATATTCAGAATATTGACTTCCATACAGGCAGTGATTCCAGAGCTAGCCCAAACGTTCCCATCGGCAACCCACCTAGCCTTGGGAAGCCAAGTTATCATACCGTCGCGGCCGTACACATTCTATGGTCACACCATTTAGTCTCCAGTGCCTTTTAATCATTTTTTAACTATAAGCACTCACAGTTATCGTCTTATAAAGGAAATTATTGGGAGTAGCACGCTTTCCATGGAGAATCCCAGCAAGAGCTAAAATAGCAGATCCTGCACAGACCGACATCACCCATTTCGCCTCAGGAGCTTTCTTCTTCAAAAGCTAGATTTCTTCCTTCGGAGTGCGATCTTGGAAAGTGGTCATATCAGGGATGGAACCTACACTTGTGGTTAGACTTTGGCGGTTTTTAAGTATAATGATTTGAACCTACCGGCAGGAACCCAAATAATATCATACTTCTCGCCCTTCTCAATAGCATCGCCATATGTACGAGTAGGCTTAATCCCAGGAAGTCCATCAGTAAATACAAACAGCAAATTCATAGTAGGTGCTAGGTATTCGACTTTAACGCGATAGGAGACTCCATTTGGACTGAAGCCTTGACCGAGAACGGCGAAGTTGACAATCATCAGACTCCAAACCTCTGTTCATCTGGACTTCATTCTGAAATAAGGACAACACATATGGTTAAGGGCGCAACATATAAGTTGAAGCCAAGTCCTTTCAGTTATATCATCCGGACTCCGAATTACTTACTTTGTTCTATTATTTCTGGAGTCCGAAGTCACACCTAGATATCAGGACGTAACAGTATTTCTGACTGAACTCTTAGTCGTATGTCAGGAAGACCTATTCCTTTCTGATACTCCTCCACACCTCCACACAAAGAAGCCGCTAGGGATCGCAGAGACCGTTACAAGAAGTCAAGAGGCAAAGTAGTTGAACCTCTAGCCAAAGAACCTCACAAGAAACGGACTCTGCAAGTAGACACTCCAACAATGTCTTCAACTATCACTATGGCCACGGTTCACAAAGTCAATACAAGTGAAGAAGAATGTATTCAAGAAGAAATCGATAATGAACAACTTCAATCTCAGACACCGATGCCATTAGCAGGTCCTTCCCATGACAAAGGCAAACAACGTGCTGAACCAGCTCTTGACCTTATGAGGAACCCTAATAATAATGACCCTAGTAGTGACAGCCCCTCCTCAGAACCCGAAAAAAGAAAGAACAAGAAACATTGCAAGAAGAAGCCTAAGGATTCGGACAGCGATGATTCAGGTGACGATTCTGGCCCAAGTTCCAGTGATGATGATAGGTGAAGAAGAAAACGCAAGAAGCGCAAGCATCCTCATCGTCACTCAGACACTGATAATGACTCTGACTCCAATGAAGACAGAGTCAAGAAGGGTGCCAAAATTTGGGACCCGGATACATTTGATGGGTCCAATCCAGAGAAGCTTTCTAATTTTTTGTTTCAATGTGTGCTGATGTTCAAATCAAAGCCAAAAACATTTAAGAAGAATAGATCCAAGATCTATTATGCTCTCTCTTACCTTCAGGGCACCGCCCTTGGCTAACTATCCTTCTCGGGAAGCGACTCCCTTATACTTATTGTATTGGGAAGAGTTTGTCTACAAACTCAAAGAAAACTTTGGACCAGTAGACATGGAGGAGGATGCTGAAGAAGACTTGGAAGAGCTCAAGATGGCTACAAACCATTGTGTGACCAAGTACTTCATTGCCTTTGCCAAGTATAAGGCAAGGACACAATTCAACAATAGGGGTTATTACCGCATGGTCAAAAACGCACTCCCCAATCATATTTTGGATGATCTTGCCAAGATCTGGCCAAAAACCAAGACTTATGAGTTGCTACGTCAAGTTGTATTGCAAATTGACCAATGTTATTGGCAAACACACTGTGAAGAAAGTAGACACAAGGCTCGTCAGGGCCCAATGACCTCATGTACATCCACCTCTAACAATAACACTAATAGTAGCAACAACAGTGGCTCTAAAAGCAACAAGTCTTGGGCTCCAAATAATTCAAAGAGTAAGACCACTACTGTTACTGTCACCAATACAAGTGTTCCACAGAACACTCATTGGGACCTGATGGTCGACTCACGAACACCAAGCGAAAGCGCCGCATTGATGTGGGCTTATGTATTGTTTGTGGACCCAAGGGTTATATTGCAAAGGATTGCAATAAAGCTAGGTGGAAGAACAACCAGGCTTCAGGCTCCAGTTCTAACAATCACCCTGTGCCTAAAGCACGTGCCTCCAACACTGAGGAGAAGCCCAACACGGATGACAAGGTTAAGGCCAAGGAGTCCGCATCTGCTTCAAAAAACTAGTGACCAGTCTGTCAGACTCTGGGCAGTCAGACTGCGTTGATCCCCAAATCCACTGGGTTATCAATCTTAGACTCAACACTTCTGCTCTTTCTAATTCTAATTCTCTCACAATTATGCTCTCTTTTGAATCCATTCAGGCTCCTATATATACTCTTGTTGACTCAGGCTCCTCATATTGTTTTGTTGAATCAAAATTTGTAAAGGCTCATTCTATTCCTATGTATTCTATTGACCCTCTTCCGTTATCTCTGTTTGATGATTCAGTTAACTCTGTAATCACAGAAGCTGCAGACATCAAAATTACATTTCCCTCTGGGGAAACCACGTCTATGATGTTCCATGTTACAACTCTGGACTCCTCATGCATCGGTGTCCTGAGACACAACTGACTCACCTGCTACAATCCATTGATTGACTGGGTATTGGGCAGTATCTCGTTCTGGACTCCAATAAATAGGTTGTCAAAGGCCTTGTCCAATGTTCACATGGTTTCCGCCACATTCAAGCAACCTCTTGGACAATCCTCATCAACCTTTACATTGACTACTCCAGTGTCTGCAGACTCTGCGACGCCTACCCCAGAACCAATGGCCTCCACATTGTCAACTCCTCTCAAGCCTTCAATATCTTTCGTCAACGCTACTACTTATACACAGGCAGTGAAGATGGAAGGTTCACAATGCTTTACCATTAACCTTAAAGATCTGGAACTCTGAGCACGAGCAACATCTATGGATCCGGACCCCGATGTGTTAAACAGTGTGCCCAAAGAATATCATGAATCCGCTGATGTCTTTTCCAAGTCAAGTGCTGATACTCTAGCTCCTCATAGACCTTATGACCTCAAGATCAATCGTGAGGTTGGTGCCACCGTACCTCCGGGTCCCATATACTTGTGCTCTGCAACTGAGCTTATCACTCTCTGAGAGGTCTTGGATGAACATCTCTGTATGGGTTATATATGAACTACTTGGTCTCCACATGGTGCTCCAGTCCTATTTGTATGCAGAAATGACAGGTCCCTGAGGTTATGTGTAGAATTCAGGGGTCTTAATAGAGTTACTAAAAAGGATTGGTATTCGTTACTACTTATGACTGACCTATTGGACACTCCAAAACAATCTAGGATCTATTCCAAAATTGACCTCTGGCATGCTTACCACCTTGTATGCATTGCTGAAGGTGATGAATACAAAACCACTTTCCGAACTCACTATGGCTCCTTCAAGTGGTTAGTAATGCCTTTTGGTTTAACTAATGCACTGGCCTCCTTCCAGAGATTTATTAATGACATCTTCGATGATCTATTGGACATCTCTGTATTGGCTTATTTGGACGACATTCTAATCTATTCAGATAATCTGGACGAACACCGAAAACATGTCAAAGAGGTGCTCTGATGACTTCGTGCAAATGGTCTATATGCTCGTCATGATAAATGTGAGTTCCATAAAAGTGAAGTTGAATTTGTAGGTTATATTATATCTGAACACAGACTCCGAATGTCACCTGACAAGGTCAAGACTATCCTGGAATGGCTGGAGCCCCACAAGGGCAAGGATATACAATCATTTCTAGGTTTTGCTAATTTCCATAGACACTTCATATTCAATTATTCGGACCTCATGGTGCCATTGACACATCTTACCAAGAAAGGGGCCCTATGGTCCTTTACTGAAGAATGTTGAGTTGCCTTCAACCCAATCAAACAGGCTTTCACGTCAGCCCCCATCCTCACCCATTGGGTTCCCAATGTACCCATTGTAGTGGAGACCAACACTTTAGATTATGCTTTAGCTGCCATTACACTGGAGACATCGTAAAATTTCCTGAGTCTAAAAGTCCCAGGAAATCTTACGCCTCTGGCAAATAGAAATAGCATTTCTTGGGGCAAAAATTGA
>KN837605.1:0-24295 GCA_000827215.1 Sphaerobolus stellatus SS14 | reverse complement strand
CCCGTCTTTTGTTCTCGACGAATATACAACGGTTCAACGCTTGCGTGACCGTTTAGTGAGCCTAATCAACGCCAGGCAAATGCAAGGCAAATGTTTCAAAGATTTCTTCCTTAGTCCGTTGAAGTTTGACGCTAGTCACACTATCTTAGATTTAAGCGCTCCTAAATATTCCATTATATTTGATTCGATTGATATACAAATAACCCTTTGAACAACAAATGCTTACAATTGAGAAGTCTAAAGATCAGGCCGAACCTATTAATTCCACAGTCTTTTCGACCAATTGCCTCATGACTTCGGCTTTCTGCTTGCCTATAGTCAGCACTTCTTCGTGAGAAACAATGGCATCTACAGCGGCCGGAAGAGGCTTGCCAGCCAACTATGAGAAGCGTTAGATGAAGAGCGGAATAAGGAGATTCGTTAAGTATTCACCTCAGCTTCTACCTCTTCCCTGATGCTATTGTATGTATCGGGAATGACGACGGCATTCGTAACTAAGCTCAGAACGGTCACCTCGACGCCCATTTCGCGCGCGGCCAATACTTCGGGGATTGTGCTCATGCCGACGACATCACCACCTGCAGCGCGTAGGAATCGTCCTTCAGCAGGTGTCTCGTATGTTGGTCCGGAAACCCAGGCATAAGTTCCTTCTGCGAGGGCGCTCTTCTCCAAGCCAAGCTGATGGGCTGCGTGGAAGACTAGTTTCCGCAGAGGCCGGGAATAGGCATTGGACAAAGGCAGGAAACGCGGAAGAGACAGGTCTGTTTGAGCTCCTATCAGAGGATTAAACCCTGTCAAGTTAGGAAGAGCGATGTGATCCTGGATCACGACGACTGTCGACCAGCAACTATAAGTCTAGCAGTCCACAGAGGAGGCCAGGGTACTCACTCGTCCCGACAGCTAAGTTGGGGTTCAGTCCTCCAGCGGCGTTGGTAACTGGTAACGTAAACAACGATATTAATGGCTAGCTTCCATTGGTAGATAGACAACCTACTAATGATATGCGTCACGCCTAATTTAGCCATTACCCGGATAGGATATACCACGCTGGCCATGGTATGGCCTTCGTAAGGATGGAACTATATAACGAGTTAATCGCGGTAGAAGCTTAAAGACGCGTCCGTACCCTTCCAAGCATCGCTACCACAGGGACACCCTTATCTTCAGGACCCAAGTACCCAAAAGCAAGCTGGCTCTTATGACCGGCCACTAAAGTCGAGTAAGACAATGTACTTAATCAGTCAAACAGTCAACATACCGGTGCTCTTCGCAAAACCGGGCAACGTGTCATAGTCCACCAACACCCTATCGCGGAGGGTCGATCCAAGGGTGCTGAGGCCGGAACCACAGACAATTCCGACTTTGGGATGAATCAGGCCCTCTGGGACACGTTCACGGAGGGAATCGATGGTCGACGCAAAGGAGGATTGCTGGGCAGACATGGGTGCAGGTCTCCGAGAGATAACACGTACTAGCACAAGCCATTGTCACGATTGCTGACTAAGCCGCAGGGACCACAGACGCTCTTGTTCCCGTACACCCGCCTCTTCCAGCCTGAAGAGTTATCTCGCGCCACATTCCCAACTTTGACGACTACGACGAATATTACGCCTATTTCTTTGAACTTGGCAACTATTCTTTGGCCTTTGGCAACTGTTTTTTTGGCCTTAAATCCAACGGCTGTACTGCGACGTCATCTTCTTGAGCCTTTCACTTTGTTTGGCAGCCTTTCGATACCCGCCTCTTGAGCTACGACTCTAATACGCGACACTATAATTCTTGAACTTCCTTTCTATCTTCTCGCTGTCGACTCTATACCTCCAAATGGACAAAGTCTTGGGTAAATCGCGAAGCATGCTATTCCGAAAGTTCATGGGCAAAGAATCGCCAGAAACACCGCCAGAACATCAGTCGGAGCGAGCATCACGACACATTCGCAGCGTATCTGGTCCATTAGATCACCCAAATCCTAGAGCCGTTTCGAAAAGGTAAGCTATTCCTCTGACGATAAAACTTGCTTTTCGATCCCATATTTGCCGCAGCGCGATATCTGCGCCCAATGAATTCGGATTACCGCAGATTCCATCAGCCAGTCTGGGATTCCCTTCTCGGAATGTTCGTGGCTCTCCCGGGCATCCTAAATCTCGCAATCACGCCAACGAGAAACAACCCACGCGACCTTACCAGTCAGATACCCGCGACCCTACTCAGTCTACTCTTGGTTATCCTTCACATTCTCCGAACTATGCTGCCCCTGCCACTTCGCACCCACGACCCGTGACGACTCCTAATGTCAAGTTCGACGAGTCAAGTCATCCCGCGCGACAAATCATGCATGGCAGGTCCCATTCGGCAATAACTCCCGGAGAAAATAATACCTCGGCGCCTGCACGTTCTCGTAGACACGGCATGCATCTGCATTCTATGGGAAACATGGTCACTGTGATGGAACAGAAGCCTACTTTGGACGAGAAGCACCGCGATTTCACTTCACAGCCTGCGTCCCACTCTCCGAATCTTGGACGATCATTATCTATGAGCACTTCAAATGCTATGAAGAGCACGAGTGGGAAGACGAGTCCTAGGCCTTCTGGCGAAAACACAAGACCAGCACCAATCGATAGAACCAGAGGTTACACCAATGTACAACGTCCTGAAACGACTTCGGCGGCACCGCTGGCAGTCCGCAATTTCAGTACAGGCCCCGATTTCGTATCAAACCTTTCAATTCCTCAAGCATCTTCTCTGCTGCACCGCGAAAGGAAACCCGATACGCAGACTACCGTCACCACTCATCCTCCTTCCTCCTTTCATTCCGGCTCTAGCGCAAATATTTCAGATATTCGTGGTCCATATCGCCAGCATGAATCTCAGCCATCATTTGGCAGGAATGATCCCCCGGATCGGCTTCCAGGCTCCCATCCCTCTTTACCCTCGACTATCTCTTCAACGTCATCCGAATATCGAGCGCAAAGGAGTAATGTCAATAACATGGAGTCTATGCCGGATGCTATTAACAGTCGAACTCACGCTGCCGAAGAACCATGTATTACAGTTAATGCTCGAGGAGGACGTTTCTTTGGAGAAAACGACGCTCAATTCGAATCTTTTGGACTTGGCGCATCTTATAGCATCGGATGTCACAGTCCACCTCTTATCAATGGAGCAAAGGGAGGTACACCAAGGGATCGTTTACTGAAGGAACTCGACAAGGTGGATTTCAAACTCCACCCCGATAAGGAGTATCCGATGCGATCGAATAATTCTCCCGACCCTAAATCCGAAGACCGTGACGAGGGAGCTGACACCACGAAGCCCTTGGTTCTTCGTTCGGTTCATCGTAACACGAATAACCTCAAACTGGTGGGTACCAGAGACCAATATACCTCTTCCACCAGACAGGATATTGGTTCGTCTCCTCAGGCTGTTGGTTCCAGGGCGACCAACATTCGCACCCATTCTCGTAATCCCAGCTCCATTTCTCGTGCAACCACCTTATCTGGGTCGAACAATCCATTGCTCACTCCACCTATGTCGTCGAAGACGTCATTTGACACGAGCTCTCCTACATTTATTTCATACGACAAGGGGTCCACTGCTGTGACTCACGATGGGAAACCATGTCTTTGCCAGGTATGAATTTCTCTACTGCACTTTGGTCTGGATAACAGATGTGGTTCAACTATAGGATTGTAATACGAGGATCTCCCAGCTCGAACACGAAGTAAAAGGGTTACGATACATATTACTCCAACTCACGAAAACGGCCGAACCGAAGGAATCAGAACTTGAATCCTCCCGGACCACCATGAGAGCTCAACCTGAAATCACTTCTACCCCTCCTTCCCACTCACAACAACAACAACCACCCTCACCCTCCCTTCAAAATCTCATCCTCGCCAATTTCCTAACACCCCTAAGCCACTCTTCGGATTCCGAATCCTCCTACTCCATAACATTTCCCGAGACGCCCTCCCACCCTCACTCATCCTCGGATTCTGAGCGCGAAATCGAATGGAATCGCCACAGGGTTGATAAGGTTAAGGAAAAGATGATGGCTACGAGAGAGTGGAGTGATCAAGTCTTAAGGGCAAGAGGGGAGGATAATCAGGGCAGTCACAGCGCCGAGCGGAATAGGTTGGTCCAGACGGGGGGACCTCAGCCTTTGATGGTGAGGCGGGGGTCAAGAGAGTAGATTCTTTTCTTCGTACAGAGAGCTTTCTTTTGCGACCTTTTTTTTGGTGATACTTTAGAGCATTAATTTTTTGCTAGCGTTCTTTTGGGGATACCTTGTATTATTGCGTCTTTTGCCTAGTATTAGTATACTTAAACTGCCTTTCAGTGGAAACCTGTATTCGTATGTAATTCAAATAGAGTTAGACCGCGGTTGCAATTCTGAAGATAAGGCAGATTATATATTGATCCATTAATGGAGCGTATTTCGTCTTGCCGTCGACATCCGGGCCCCTGTCTACACTGTTCTTCAACGCCGCTTTTGATGTGTGCTTTATCCAGGTGGGTCCAGCTTCCTCTCGCATCAGTTCTAGTAGCACTGTGCGTCACCTCTTTCATGAACCATGCATGCCCCCTTGGTCATTCTTCGGAATGCCCAAGACCGCGGTTCAGGTATGCTGACGGATTTTCTGATGCCTTTGAGCCGGTGAGGAAATCTCCATGATGATGCATGGGTTCGAGGAAATATAAATTTGGGCATTTTTACGAGAGATCTTCAGAGTGGTTGCTGACGATGCTGGACCCACATTTTTTTCTTTAGGAACGTTCTCATTCCAACTTATATGATAGCAGATGAACGTTCACTCATGGTGGCTGATCAAATTGTTTATGCGGAGAGACGAGACGATTGTTATGCATTCGAATTTACCTAAGTAGATAAAAAAATAGTCTTTAGATTTTTCCTGGAACAGTCCACGTACGGTCGTCGTCCCCTAGAATTTCCCATCCTTTCTCTCTAAATCTCTTCGGCCAAATACCCGCCTTCCCAGGCGCAAGAATGCCGTTAGGATCCAGAGCATCTTTTAAGGTCTCATTCAACCGCATTAATGCCGCATTATTCCAATTATATGTAGCTGCAACTTGATCAGAAAGCTGCAAAGCATGTCAGTGATTTGAATCACTCAAAATTAAATAATTAAATAATTCACCAGTATATGCGTCCTGTATTCACCATACCCCTCTTTCGCTGCATCAGCAATCATAGCCCTAATACACTTTATAGCCCGTCTTTTCTCGTCCTCATCTCCACGATCATAACAGATAATATCAATAAAATGCATCTCTCGCGGGGCAATACAAAACGCAGGCATCATATCGAAGCCGAATTCCCCATGCCTCTTCTGAACCATTTCGTAAAGTTTTCTTGCATCCTTTCCATCAACAGGTGAAATAGGGGAGAAAGCGAGATGCGATCCATTCGATTTCCAATGGAGCCAGTCGAGATCTGTGAGCATGGGAACGCCGGATGCGATGGCCACTCGGGCGTGGAGATAGTGGTCTGGTGGAACGTCGTCTGGAAATATGAATTTGGCGTCTGGGATTACGGAAAATGCTTTGCGGACGACATCGATACTTGTGTTTCGGGAGTCTTTAGGACCATACACAGTGGCTGGGAGAATGTGAGCAAATCCTACATAGATAACACCAACCTTGATAATAACTCACCATAGAAGATCCATGTCACATCACCATAAATGGTTGCTTTCATATGTTCCCTAATGACTTGTTCAGGAACAGGTCCATCGCCTGCATAAATATCTTTCTTCCTAATGCCAGTAACCGCAAGTTCTTGAGTCACGTGCCTTATTTGGGGGACATTGCCAAGCACCCTTTGCGCACTTAAAGGCCGAATTATATCTATAATCCGTTCAAAGTCGTCTTCCCTTGCGAATGTAATAGCAAACGTAAGGTGTTCAGTCGCCGGCATCAACCAAAAGCCCATCTTGGTGACGATGCCGTAATTGCTTTGCGTAAATATTCCGTCTGAATAAGGCCCGTATCCGTATTGAAATGATTGCCAGGTTGGATTGTCGGTGTTATCTTTTCCTGGGAGAGCTCCCATCCCTAGACGGACAATGTCGCCCGTTGGAAGGACAACTTCCATGCCGCAGTGATTTCCAAAGTGATCCCCGTAAGGTGTGTATCTGAGATTTTACTCCAGATTAGAACCGAATACCATTTGATTGAATTCAGAATTACCCAACACCTCTATCCAATGCATTTCCGAGGACACTGCCGCCGCCAACATCAGTCGTATCAATCCAAAGGGGATACCCACTCTTCTGAACGGCTTCATAAAGAGCAAAATACGTAACTCCCGGTTCAAGCAGACAAGAGCAATTATCGCCATCGATCTTAAGAATTTTGTTCATTCGTTTTCCTAAATCCATAACGATAGACCCTCGAACGCGAGGGGCAGCTCCTCCATATCCCAAGTTGCGTCCCATCGAGATTGGGTAAATAGGAATAAGATGTTTGTTCGCCCATTTGACAATTGTTTGAACTTCTTCTGTGGAGCCAGGGTAGACAGTAGCTGAAGAGATGGTGTCCTCTCGGGAATGTACGTGGAACGCATCGTGCGTGTTTCTGGTGTATGTTAGTTATGTAACTGCATAAGACGAAGCAAAATGGTTACTTACGGATGTTCCAAATACCATCCGTCCACTAGAGGCTTATCGGTAAGTACTACATTTGGCTCCCCCAGGGACTTTGTCAGCTCGGCGATGGCATTGTTGAACGCGTTTCTGGTGATATCTGGTGGTAAAACGGGCAGTAGACCATCATCATCTTTATCTCTAGGTTTCTCTTGGATAGTACTATTATTATAAAACCGTTCCTTGGACGCTTTGGCGTCTTCTAAGAGCCTGACAGGTGCGCCGCTGGGAATGTGCTCGGATAGAGTGGGAGGCGGAGGCAACAACATGGGGTTTAATCTGAAGAGGTTTGATCTCCTTCTTATCGAGACTTACGCGAGTGTGTGACTTCGCGAATAAGCTAGGAAGAAGGGTTGGATATTCAGGTGGCCGCTAAGTATTCACACAGTGAAGTCAGGTGGTCAACACTGAAACTTCGCACTGGATAGAGGACCAATGTTTATCCTGTGAGATATCCTGATTCACAGACAAGCCAGATAAAGTTATCCAGAATATTATGATTCCCAAATATGAATACAAATCGTTCGTGTCTTTAGCACCATTCGAAACAAAACTAATTTCTTAGGGTAGTTGTAAATAATACAGATAACGTTTGAGGGATAAAACTCACAATTATGCAGGCTTCTTAATAGCAGTCTAGGATTTCTCCGCCTTTCCATCTTGGGCTTGAGCTTCTTCAGCCTGTCTCTAAGTGAATATCAGTATTCAAGCCGGGTATTGCACCATACCGGCTCTCTCACCTCTTCTTCCTCTTCTTCCACTTCTTCACCAGTCTCATTCTCGTCAAACCCCTTCAGTAATTCTTCAAGGTCTTCCAAAATCTTGTCTAACTTGGTCTCAACTCCCTGAGCAACTTGATCCGCCGCATCAACCTGCTTCAACAAGCTCGCAATGTCGCCAACGCCGTCCGCATTTTCGTCAATATTCGCATTCACAAGGACTTGTCTGATGAGCTCTACTTGGTCTATAAGTGTTGACGTGCTAGTACTTGGGTCCTTTGGGTCAAAATCGGACGCAGTGGAAGATTTACCATTGGAGTTCGATGGGGGCATCGTAAGCAGGCGCCAAAGTGTGCTTACGTCAGCTGCCTTTTGTCATCCTGGCTTCACCGACGAGCAGCAAGACAGACTTTTATACGTTGCTTTGTCTGCCTCGTAATGTCTTTTTATCGCCTTCAGATGTGAAGCAGGCATATCACAGAACGCTCTTGAGATCCCATCCCGACAAAGTCAAGTTCCGGCAGAAGGATGCTGGAGAAGGTTCAACGGGCATCCTAGACGAGCAAATTGCTATCGAAGCTGAAAAAGACGTCGACATATCCGTTATTCGCGAGGCCTATTTGACCCTTTCGGATCCCGAGGTTAAACGAATCTACGATGCTTCACTGAAGAGCCGGACAGGCGTCGGGCCAAGGCCTGCCCAGGTCGTTTCACTTGACAACTTCAAGGTCCAGGAATGCAGAGATGGCGAAGATGGAGGAGATATATTCAGTTATTCATGTCGTTGTGGTGGACAATATCGTATAACGGAACAACAGTTGGAACGGGACATCCATCTTATTGGTTGCGAGGCATGCTCGGAAGTGATCTGGGCGGGATATGAAGCAGCAGAAGAAGATGGCGAAGAGAATGGTCATTAGGATTGGGCTCACAAAGGGGAAGTGTCGAGCGCGGGGTTCATTCCCTGGATACCTTCCACCAAAATCCTCAGAAGATCACAATTACTTCCGGCGAAGCAAGCAGGCAGCGCATGGATTCCGCGAAGGCGTATTATATCCCTCACAATCCGGTCCAAAGATGGTCAGATGGTCTATTGTACCGTGTATCTTCCCAATACCCTTTTCCAGTCTTCGCTATACGATGTTAGACGTTTAGTGGCGAGTTCGCGGACGACGCGGGAAGCCAGATATATAAAGATGTTCGTGATCCTAATCTCTCTGTCAGTACTATCTGCAATAGATTATAGTCGGTTGTACTATTTGTAGATGCAAATAATGATGTCAATATTCAAACTTTAATATTTCATGCACTTGACATAATCAACAATATGCCGTATAATCACATCTATGCTAAATACGTGATTTGAGTGCCCTAACTCGAATTATAAGTAAGTAATGGTGAAATATCCTAAATACTCGGAAGTCTATTGAGCTATTTTAGAGAAGGTGATCGATAACAACCAAAACAGAGTGACAAGTGCTGAATTTTCAAGAACCGTCAGTGACAGTAGAAACTTCGTATTAACGGCACTGCTTACCTTGCAATGCGAGTAGAAGCCCCAAGTGATAATAGTTGCAGAGATCCGATGGTCGACAAATACGTTAGGAGCTCTGCTTGGATTGCCATATGGGATTCCACAGAAGCGCAAAAGATATTTTATGTGGGTTCATATATCTAATAACAAAGTGGAGTACATCTGGCAGCTGGTTGAATAGCAATGGTTCTGGAGACAGCACCGGGCTGTTGCGGCAAGCGTTCCTTGAAGATGGGAGAAGTTACGCCGCCAGAGATTTATCCCGATGGCGTAGATGGTCTATAAATATCCAGCCTATTAGACGTTTTGCGTTTACGGCTTCCTCGATATTAAATAATCTGCACATGGTGTCCACCGGTTCGATGCGCTATCTAACGACTCAATGGAAACGTTTTGGGACATTCAAACTAAACGGTGTAGGTAAGCGTTCCGAAGAGGAATCCATGATATCAAGATTATCTATGAAGAGACTGCTAATCTTCTCAGGAGATCTCTATACGCGCGTTTTGCGTTTGTTAGATGTTTCTCCACAGTGCTCAAAGGTCGAGACAAGGTCAATCATTATGATCGTCATCTCCATTGTTTTATTTTCTTCCACAATAAACTGGGTTGAACAGCTCAGCCACTTCCGCGCCACTGCGCAATGAGCCTGTAAAAGGAGCATGATTTTCTTGTTGTGCTTTGACTCACTTATTTTATTTCTTTATGTTGTACCCGCACTGCCATTGTCGGCGTTTACAGTAGACTCGGGTACCATTCTTGTATCTTTTTATCACACAGTATTAGAGGTACTGATCATAACTCATTCGTGCTCTATGTATACGAGTCGTATTTATCACAAATTACTGACCGGAAAGAACTCAGAATTCCTGAATATCTACGCCTATACTAGTAGACGTGCAAGGTTCTCAATGAATCATCCTAATTCGAGGTAAAATAAGGCTTTGTTGCTGGAAGGCTGGAGAAAATTCACAGTACGTGTCAGTCTCCCCTTGAATCCCCTTGAAGGTGGCAGAAAAAAATTCTGCCATCCTGCACTCATGTCTAGCAACTCACCTGAAGTGTCGCATGGAGATGGTCACTTAAGCTTTCCAGAGATTACTTAAGGTTATGAAGGTGGATCGTATCCCCTTAATCACATTTTACCGGAATGACCGTGAGTCGACAATCGCCCTGATCATAAGTGTCCCACCCCTGTATAAAAATAGTTATAATAAATTAATTTCCTCCTGCCCCGCACAATGCCAGAAAGGGTTTAATGTGCCAAATACTCAGGCATGGCCGTCAACTCCAGTATTCCGATTCAGACCTTCTTAACTTTGTGATTGATGTCCATCATATATTAGTAGAGCCTTTGGACTCTGGAGTACCACAGCAATATCAAGTTCATATTAAAGTATCTTCGTCATCGACGTATACATAAGTAGACTCTATGTGCCTCTATATAGAAATAAGCTGGTTAAACCTCTAGATCTGCCATACCATGACATCAAAATATTTTGTAAACTTGAATGAGTCCGAAATTATCCTAAATGTCTAAATGTCCTATCTCCCTTTAAACAAGGTCGTCAAATATAACGGTGACATTGTAGCAGGTGTTGAAATCATAAGAGCCATCGTTGGTAACGGAAGGTTGGTAAATGATAATGTTTGCTCGACCAGACTGGCAAAGTGAGAAATGGTCGGTATCAGTGCCGACGGCGAGAGCGGGGCCCCTTGGTCCTCCACCTTCAGCAGAAGTGCTCGCCTACAGTCAAATTTTAAGGAGGTTTCTTTCAGAAAAATATAAGAAACTTACGACAGCACAAAAGACTGGGTTATTTGGGAGAGGTTGAACGCTGGTAGAGAATTGCAGAGGTGCCCCGGCGATGGCCTGAGTAGCCACGGTGAACCTGGGAATATCGCTAGGTACGAAGTCTGCAATCAAAGTTCCTTCCTCGAGAGTAATACTAGGCCAGAGATTTGTTGCAACAGATACCAAAGTCTATTAAAAGTAATTATCAACCTCGTTCGAATTTGTTTTCCACATCGAGTCTCGAGGAAGATACATACCGCTAAGTTTTCTAAATGAACTGCATTTCCAGGGCCACCTCTTTCGCCAATGGGTACGAGAACGAGGGGGACACCTGTATCGTTTGCATTGGGCAAGGTCCTGTTCCAGGCAGAAAGGGTAACATTGGGGGTGGTATCGAAGAAACCTCCAATTCCATTCAAACCTCCACAGGTCGTGGACCTTTGCGTCAACGAAGTTGCTGAGGGAGCAGCAAGAGCACCTAAGGTGAAACAAAGGACCATAGAAGCAATGGAAGTGAACATAGTAGTCAGAGTTGCAATCACTTAAGAAGTGCTAGTGGTGGTTGTTCGAGGGGTTTCAACTGATGCTGAAATAAAGGCATTTTCTTCCATCTTTTATACCTATGGACCAAGCAGATACACAGCATTGAGTACAAATTCGTAAAAGCTCACGGTCACGAAGTTCGAAGAAGTCGAAGCTATGTATACTTAGGCGTGATCGGCAGATGTGGTCCGGCTTGTGGAGCCACCAGGCTTCTGAACGCCGAACAGCCCACCTTTATTCCGCCATAAGATCAAGTATAATCTTCACTCTGACTTCCAGTTTGCGTTGTGAACATTCGTAAAGGACAGCATATAGCTAGGTACTTGAGGAGGCTAAGTTATAAGAACCTAATAATCAAATATATTTTGATAAACTTGAAGTCTCACCGAATACTACTACTTGCACAAGCTAATAGAATTTCCTGGAGTGCTTTAAATAGCAAAGATGCACTATCCTATATCAGCCTACCTCTTGCATCTTTGGCATGCACAGGCATATATCGCATGATTGGCCCTATCGGAAGTGAAAGCAGCTGGTGAGCCGACATCCCTAGCCTTCTCTTCCATCTGTCTGTGTGCCGGGCTCGGAAAGTAGTATCCGATATTAGGATTAATTAGATGACGATGAAAGGCACACAAACGTATATCTCAAGAGTTTAATTGTTTTTGAGTGTCTATATTCCCCTATGTAAGGCCCTTTAGCTTTCCATAGGTTTAGCGGAGAAACAGGAAAAAGAGTACCCCAAATCTCCTGGAAATAACCGAGAGATGCACTGATTCAGGGCCTTAAGCCCCTTCTTTAGCATAGCAAAGGATCCTTCTGAAGGTATGGAAGCTGGGGATGACAGAGGGTACTGGCAGTGACAGGGTCGGATAGGCGGCCAGCAATACACCAGAGTGTACCAGGCGCAAGGAGAAATCTAAACCACAACTCACCCGCCATCGCTTCTATCCGTTTCTCCGAAAGCGATGCCACTTATATGAAGACAGTTGCCCCTTTCGACCAACGCTGATAGGCTATTAGAAGGGACTTGTTCAATGATGGGATGAACAATGAAAAAATCCACGAAAATTAATACATCATTATTATAGTATAATTATAGACTTCCGATATCGCATTCAAATGGAGTTTCCTACGCCCCATGTATCTCATTCATCTGTGCAGGTGTAGCAGCGGAAGTATTTCCATAATCACAGGCTTTGACATGTTTGTGAAAAGGTTAATCTTCTAGTATAGAGGAAGAACTCGGACAGTACATGTCATCGGTGTGATCGCCCATATCTTCAATTACGCTGGTACCAATCCTGTCTGCGATATGGTGAAAAGTGTGGAATGTTGACGTCCATCGACTGAGTGATTGACTTTGAGGTCGTTGTAAAGTACCACGACTGGACAATTGCAAGAAAAATCGACAAATAAGAATGACGGAAGTCCTAAAAGACGGTCAGAATAAACATTCGTCTCCAATGAGAAGAGACCAACGCTTGCTCAAGAGGTGACACGACGCTGTTTAGGTTGTTCTATGTTACTATCAGTATACCAATATTTTTTATAGACAGAGATTATTCACATCTAGGGTCTGTGGCAGGGTATTTACCCTCGGCATTAGTACTGGTGAGGGAAGAAGAGTAGTATCAGACATACATACCTGTGAAGTAACAGCAACAATGGTCCATATAAAAATGATACTAATGATAAGATTCTTTAGCGCCTCTCTCGGAAAAATATTAGAATTGTCAGTAACCTAAATCGGATTATCCCTGTATAATTGTCAGGACATATTTCTGATTATAAAACAATTTTCTCTTACCTTGATAAATCAAAAGACCAATCAAGGACATCTGTCGCCGAATATCTTTACGATAAAGTCTCCAGGTATGCCCAAGAGTGAGAATTATAACGCCTGTTTCAAACAATAGCAGCAAAATTGCATTAAGGACAACCAACCAGACTAGACAGGTCATCTATTCATTGCGCCAGAAGAAGTATTTAGAGAACTAACCTCTAATGCATGATAATGAAGTTTTTTTTAACTCAAAAATTATTATAAACTATTTCACTTACGGTGGATTTTGAGGAAGAAAGGAGGGGGCTTTGCATATTTGAAATGGAATCCCGGCCTGAAACTTAGTTTGGTTCGAAATAGGGTATGTCAAGGGAATTTCTCTTACCACAACACTACTTTCAAACAACAGGAATACCGTGCCTAGAGCTGCAATTCCGAGAAAGTTCCTATAAACAACTGCATATGTCCTTGCTAGTACTAAACCTGTCCATGACCATTGCTTAGTGTTCTGATTATCCATTGAAGGAGAACCTTGGTTACCGTCGATGCCAATGGCTCCGAAAGTGGCAAATATAGACATAGTGTATCCTAAACCAACGCAGGTGCTTATTGGACTTATTCCTTTACTAGAAGCAAACCCAAATATTAGTCCAAGAAGGATGCCATATCGTCCCATCAAATATAATGCCGCGGATATTCTAATGCTTCGCATCCATACGAATTCAATTTCTTCTGAGAGAGTGAGCAAAGTATCATAGGCTAAAAGGGCTAAATACAAAAGAAAATGAAGATAATAAGTTATTGATTATTCCTTGATAATACTATTCCTACCTGCTGTAGAGATAAACGTATACTGATCGAGTCGCCTAAAAATCAAATATTTCAAGACTTAAGATGGACCCATTAAATATATGGAAACAAACGTACTTATTTGCGGCATCCGAAGCGTCAGTGTTGGCCATTGGTAGATTGACGTTGTGGCTACTAAAGGTGCTGTTTAGAATCATGCGGCCGCCTGAGTAAGAGGGACGCCAGCGCAGATTTGAAGGGGGACCTTACAAAGCTTTGTGCTTATAAGTAGGAGCGTCTAAGATTAACAAAGGTAAGCCTTATTATATATACACGTGGAACTGAGATCAGTCGCATACCTGTTTCGATGCGAGAATTTTGAAGATTTAGTGATGATGGTATATAATCTCGCCAATTGCAAGTAAGTTGGCAATCATTGCAGTAAGCTTTTTGAATGACGAGGCATGACTGTTCAACGTTCCAAGTCTAGCTTTAGTTATTTAATAACGGGAAGATCTCTTAAGTAGCGCATCCTGCGATGTGCGTATCAGTGTGTCGAATCTCGGTTGCGATGCGTCATGGTACTGGCCCTGGTGTATTTGTACACTGGGAGCGGAAAGCTCTACAGGCAGCCATATGATCGATCCATTCTGGAGAATAGAAAATCAATGAGAAGATCAGAGATTAAGTACGGAAATATAACGAATGTTATAAGTAGAAGCAATCGAGGTAGTCCAGTGGCAGAATCGAAGTTCGATGGAGCATGATTCGTCCCGGCGTGGGAACTTTGCGAGGTAAGAAACCTAGGGTTTTAAACGGGATAAGATCACACCAGAGTGTACCAGGCACAAGGAGAAATCTAAACCACAACCCACCCGCCATCGCTTCTATCCGTTTCTCATGAAGACAGTTGCCCCTTTCGACCAGTCATCAGCAAAACCACGCAGAGGTGGTGTGACATTGTCACGGATCGTTACTATCACCAGCGCTCCACAATGCTGATGCGTCATCACCACGCAGTGGGCACCGATGGCGATCTACTACCCTCATGGTTTTTTCTTGGCTCGCCCTAGCAATGATCTCAACCGATGGCAACTCATGGCAAGCTGGTGGAAATGTATATAGAATTATGGTGTATGTAGTTCCAGTTCATGACAATATATTAACATCGCATTACCTCTGCTTGATCATTATCGTATTCCATGCAAAGTCTTTGCAGATGGATTGTGTATTCCACCGGTCTGATACTCGTAGTAGGGCGTTTGTCTCACTATGGCGCCGCCTTGGCGGATCGATGTCAACGACGCGTTGAGGAGCCTGCAAATTTGCATGTTGTGGTCATTGTGGTCGTCGAGTCCCCTACGAGAGGCCGAGTCCTGTCGCGGTTCAACCCAACACTTCTATGCCTCGCCGAGCTCCTCGAGCACCTAGTCTGCTCGTCGCTTCAATGGTCCTATACTTGCTTTATTTATCTCTTGGACTCTGTGAGATCGTCAAGCCTAAATCCCTGGCGGTTTCTGCCTACGATCCTACTGCAGTCGAAGTACAACAGTACAAATACAGCCGCTTATTTAATAATATGGTTAATTTCACCGGATGTAACAAGCACTATGTACGTCAATCTGACTGTACACGACATGAGAAGAACTGCCCGGACGTGGAAGAGCAACGACGAAGGAACGAAGCACTTCGACAGGCTGTAGCAAAAAGGGAGAAATCGAAATCTCCTGAACGTCAAAAGAATAAGCCCAAGCAGAAGACTGTGAAATCTGGTATAAAACCTGTAAGTCCGTATTTAATGAACACAATATGCGGGACCTTTAAAGATTGTCATTTAGACTTCCGTGAATCACGAATTTATGGAAGTTTCTTCGAAGGAATCCCGTCCTTTGGATGTAGATATGGTGGATACATTTAATGAGCCTTTACCTAGTCCATCACGGCTGCCTGAGCCCCCTAGGTATGGGACACCGTCAACGACGACCTACATGGAGACTCCGAGAAGGCCACATGTTTGATTATTGATGTTTGGGTAAACTCGAAATAAGGTTTGCACGTGACTCAAGATGTCGCTTGCATCTCACGTGAGCGCGTGTATTTGAAGCATTTGTGCAGAGCTGACATGTTCATCACCCGCATATCCCCGTATATCCCCTTCTCTCCTTCTATCTGTCAAAATAGTCAACCTCTACCAATGGGAACCTGTCGCTCTTCTTCCCCTGCGTCTACCAAGTCGATGTCTAGTCGTAAACCATCCGAAAAGAGCAAAGCGAAGTCTAAATCAAGTTCAAGAAGCACGTTGAGCAATCTCGCCGCACCAGCAAGGAGCTCTGCACGTCAAAGAAGTCTACCTCTGGCCAGTCAAAGACCCTAATAACCCGAACCCACCGTGAGTATTGGGAAACTCCGTTGATAGCTATTCACTCACAGTGGCCAACGTTACAGTAATCCTGAGTTCATCCAGGACTATAAGGATTGTAGGCATCTATCCCCGGCTCGAGAAGGTCATCAAATGTCATGGTGCCAGTGATGTAGCCCATGCAGTATGTTCCATCATATTCTTATATCCTTCCTTTTGATTTTTTATCAATTGCCAGATGGAAACAGCTCGACTCAATGCCCGAGGTGAAGACCTCAAGCTTGTCAAGAACAGTCTCCACCTCATACGGGACTTTAATTCATCATTAAAGGGATGCAAGTCAACACGTGGCTTCAATAACAACCAGACAGCTGCACTGCTGTTCCCTGCTTCACGATATGATGATTGGGTTACAAATCCCCAGTAAGTTTGGCAGTTTCCGAAGCTGGAATCCTTTTAATATATCCTTGCACAGGTTTCAGGAAGATCTCCGCAAGGGTAATGAGGTTGTAAATCCGACGGATTACCCCATTTTTCTATACAAAGGCGAATTCTTCAGTCAATTTGATGTCTTCAATGGATTTCTGCAAAATGAGATGCTTGTTAAAGTAAGTTTTTAACTCTTTTGCTATGATCTCGGGCTTATTTTTTACACAGACAGCGAGGATGATACTCGCAGGGCCAAGCTCTGTCGATGGTCACGGTGGATCACAGCATGCAACCAAGCAGGCAAATGCGAAGCTTAACGAGATGAAACATATGATAATCTCATGTATTGCATATATTTCAGTATTGGTATGTATCTCTTTAAATACTGCTTAGCTATTACTTACTCATAAGTATCAGTTATATTTTGCTCTCTCTTCCCAACCGACCTTCTCATCAGGTGGCGGGGCAGGAAATTCGACTTCAACAAATTTTACAGATCTATCGTTGACCTTCTCAACAATCTGCTGATGGAAAAGAAGAAAACAGAGCTTCTGAAATGGTGGAACAAGTTAGTATAATCATTTCTCTTTCTACGGCTGTGAATTGATAGACTATTAGAAGGGACTTGTTCAATGATAGGATGAACAATGAAAAAATCCACGAAAATTAATACATCATTATTATAGTATAATTATAAACTTCCGATATCGCATCCAAATGGAGCTCCCTACGCCCCATGTATCTCATCCATCCATGTAGGTGTAGCAGCGGAAGTATTTCTATAATCACATATTTTTGTGAAAAGGTTGATTTTCCAGTATAGAGGAAGGACTCGGACAGTGCATGTCATCGGTGTGATCGCCCATATCTTCAATTATGCTGACACCAATCCTGTCAGCGACATGGTGGAAAGTGTGGAATGTTGACGTCCATCGACTGAGTGATTGACTTTGAGGTCGTTGTAAAGTACCACGGCTGGACAATTGCAAGAAAAATCGACAAATAAGAATGACGGAAGTCCTAAAAGGCGGTCAGAATAAACATTCGTTTCCAATAAGGAGAGACCAACGCTTCCTCAAGAGGTAACGCGACGCTGTTTAGGGTGTTCTATGTTACTATTAGTATACTAATATTTTTTATAGACGGAGATTATTCACTTCTAGGGTCTGTGGCAGGGTATTTACCCTCGGTATTAGTACTGGTGAGGAAAGAAGAGTAGTATCGGAGATGCATACCTGTGAAGTAACAATAATAATAATGACCCATATGAAGATGATACTAATGATAAGATTCTTTAGCGCCTCTCTCGGAAAAATATTAGAATTGTCAGTAACCTAAATCGAATTATCCCTGTATAGTTGTCAGGACATATTTCTGATCATAAAACAATTTTCGCTTACCTTGATAAATCAAAAGACCAATCAAAGACATCTGTCGCCGAATATCTTTATGGTAAAGTCTCCAGGTATGCCCAAGAGTGAGAATTATAACGCCTATTTCGAACAATAGCAGCAAACTTGCATTAAGGACAACCAACCAGACTAGACAGATCATTTATTCATTTTTTCAGAAGAAGTATTTAGAGAACTAACCTCTAATGCATGATAATGAAGTTTTTTATAACTCAAAAGTTATTATAAACTATTTCACTTACGGTGGATTTCGTGGAAGAAAGGAAGGGACTATGCATGTTTGAAATGGAATCATGACCTGAAACCTAGTTTGGTTCGAGACAAGGTATATCAAGGGAATTTCTCTTACCACCCCACTACTTTCAAGCAACAGGAATACCGTGCCTAGAGCTGCAATTCCGAGAAAGTTCCTATACCCAACTGCATATGTCCTTGCTAGTACTAAACCTGTCCACGATTCATTGCTTAGTGTTCTGATTATCCAATTGGAGGAGAACCTTGCTTACCGTCGATGCCAATGGCTCCGAAAGTAGCAAATATAGACATGGTGTATCCTAAACCACTGCAGGTGCTTATTGGACTTATTCCTTTACTCCAAGCAAACCCAAATATTAGTCCAAGAAGGATGCCATATCGTCCCATCAAATATAATGCCGGGGATATTCGAATTCTTCGCATCCATACGAATTCAATTTCTTCTGAGAGAGTGAGCAAAGTGTCATAGGCTAAAAGGGCTAAATACAGAAGAGAATGGAGATAATAAGTCATTGATCAGTCCTTGATAACAATCTTCTTACCTGCTGCAGAGATAAACATATACTGATTGAGTCGCCTAAAAGTCAAATATTTAAAGACTCAAGATAGACCCATTAAATATATAGAAACAAACGTACTTATTTGCGGCATCCGAAGCGTCAGTATTGGCCATTGCTAGGTCGACGTTGTGGCTACTAAAGGTGTTGTTTAGAATTATGCGGCCGCCTGAGTAAGAGGGATGCCAGCGCAGGATTGAAGGGGGACCATACAAAGCCTTGTGCTTATAAGTAGGAGCGCCTAAGATTAGCATAGGTAAGTCTTATTTTATATACACGTGGAATTGAGATCAGTCGCATACCTGTTTCGATCCAAGAATTTGGAAGATCTAGTGATAATGGTATGTAATGTCGCCAATTGCAAGCAAGTTGGCAACATTGTAGTAAGCTTTTTGAATGACGAAGCATGGCTGTTCAACTTTCCAAGCTTAACTTTAGTTATTTAATAACGAAAAGATCTCTTAAGTGGCACATCCTACGATACGCCAACGCGCAGTATCAGTGTGTCGAATCTTCGTTGCGATGCGTTATGGTGCTGGCCCTGGTGTATTTGTGCACTGGAAGCGGAAAGCTGTACAGACAGCCATATGGTCGATCCGTTTTGGAGAACAGATAATCAATGAGAAGATCAGAGATTAATTACAGAAAAATAACGAATGTCATAAGTAGAAGCAATCGAGGTAGTCCAGTGGCAGTTCGAAGTCCGATGGAGCATGATTCACCCCGGCGTGGGAACTTCGTCGGTATTGCGACTGTGCTTCCTGCTACAGGTAAGAGGCCTAGGGTTTTAAAAGGGTTAAGATCCGAGCCGGATTTTGAATAGGATCGAAATATGAGCTGTGTTGTGAGGCCTATGTTGTATTCTAAGAAAAGATCTCACACTATGATTGGATAGATATCTGGATGATCAACTATCGCCAAATTACTGTCCAACTCGGACGTTACCTTGCCACCTTAAGCAGAGCAACCACCAATGAATTCGAAATGAAGCCTAGTTATTAACCTTAAGAGAGTTATGAAACATTGATACCCTTGTTCCAGTGCAACAATCAACGTAAATTGAAGCACCGGCCGCATCTCAGGCTCAGCTTCTACTCGAAAGCGGGCAAACAACAAGGTAAGTTAAAATCGTTTTGCATTTTTGATTCTCTAGTGTTCTGAATCCATGTAGATCTTAATACTTAATACGGACTCGAATCATATTGTGACTTACCAGAGTCACCAAGTAACCTTAGACCCCCATGATTCCTTTAGGGCATGATAGCTTCATTCAAATAGTGAAAATCGATATTTAATGAGCCTGATAAATTTCAGTATTAAAATACCACAGTAATTATCCAAAACTTGGGAATAGAAATCGACTCCATCCATTAGACGAGAGCATCGAGCAACGATTGCATATCAAGAAGGACTTAGTTGGGAGTAAGGTATTCGCTTATAATAGAGTTGACTTGAGGACTTCGTTTCTTCAATACCTCAATTGTTTCCTTCTGAAAATAAAACCGTCAGCGCTTAAAATACAACACGTACAGTAAATAAAACTGACCCATAATTTATCCTGCATAATTTGTCCTTGTTCTCCCAGAACCCAATCATTCTCTTCGTCGACCCTACAGCTATCCAAATATCGACCGTGTACGACATCGTTCTCTCCACCAAGAGCTCCCCAGATAACAGCACGACTTCCCATTTCCGCAGTGCGTGCAAGCATGGCGTAAAATATATTGGCAATGAATTTGATTGGCCCTTTAATCTCTCGGATTAATTCCGATTGGCACATGCCTGGGTGGACGCTAGTGACAGTTACGGGACTGGGAGACGGGAAGTGAGCGACTAGAGCGCGGACGAGGAATACATTTAGCACTGCGATTGAGGTGAGTAATTATCCCAGTTCAACAACGAGTTAAATGTAAATTTACATTTTGAGAGGTAATAACGACTATCCATAGGTCTAAGATATTAATAATAAATAAGAATAACGGGAGCAGCAACGAGAGGGAATACTCACGAAGATTGCTTAGTATAGTCAGGATCGCTCAACTTCTCAGAAATATTGTCCGCTGTATAGTCTTTAAACGGTACAGCGAGATGATGTGCGGTACTGGAGACGAAAACTAAACGCGGTGTCTGTCCAGCTTGAGGAGTCTTCATTTGAGCTGGAAGCAGGAGGATCGCCAGAAGTGCGGTCGATAAGTGGTTGATTTGTACACTAAACCAAAATATCAGATATAAATAATATATAATTAAATATACTCTCTCTTGCGTACCTCTGCTCCCAACCATCATCAGTCCTTTTAAACTCGAAAGTCGAGATTGCAGCGTTAGCGACTAGTAAATCTAGACGACCGCCGCCTTCAGCTTCAAACTTTACAGCGAAGGCGTTGACCGAAGCAAAGCTGCTTAGATCCAGGTGCCATATAACCATTTCCTCCCCAATTCCACTGTCCTTTTGAATTTCTATAACGAATTATAGCTCATGAGTATGAATATTCTTTCATATAGTGAGATGCCAGCTATAGGTGACCTCGAAAAGCGAGTAATGGTTAGGTAACTCAAGGCTCCAAGTAGCGCCCTGTATCCGTTGGCACCAACAGTCTAATTCCCTCAAAGAAGTACTCACCGGCAGCGGCTCGTTCTGCCTTATCCATATTCCGACAAGCTAATATGAGTTTACTAGGCTTCATTCTCGCGAAATGCTTTGCGATTTCGAATCCCAAACCGGTATTAGCACCAGTCACTATGACGGTCTTGCCTAAGGAAATCAACGTCCAAGTCAGACTATACGGTTCGTTCGGTTTGATGTGAGTACCTACCTGTGAGATCTGTAGTCACTAACGGCAAATTTTTAAACTGATCTTTAATGAACCTTAGAACAGAAGGCTTGACCATGGTAGATTTGCTGGGTTTGGTTGCGAGACAACTTGGGGGAAACTGGCAAGGGTGGGAATTAGCATGTCGAAACCACATACAGTATTTATATTCTTATCAGGTGATTGGACGCTGAAGTTGTAACTTTAAGTTCCATATTCGTATTCTCAGTCACATGCTACTCTATCAACGCGTAAATCTGAAAGGAAAAGGCTTCATGGCCTCGGCCATCCAAAGGTGCTCCAGACCGGCTGTTGCCGTGACCTAGGTTCGCAGGACGACAACGGATCGGCAAGCAGCAACGCCGGCATTTTCCTTTTACGAATTTTCCTGTCTTCGTCCAGTAAAGAGCTCTTCCTTTACCTCATAATGTAAAGAAAACAGCACGGGAACTTCGCAAGATATCAGACTCTTTGTATGTTTAGAAATGGTAATAGAGCAGTAATATGATATATATACTATAGATATGACATGCGGAATGCTACATCCAAAGGCTGAGCCTGCTCCGCTCCACAACGAAGAAATCACACTCATTCCCAGCTCGACCTTGGCGTTCCTGATGATAAAGAGTTAGTACTAATCGAAAATAAATAATAGAGAATGATATGAGAAGGATCAGATAGGAGCGAAAGACGTTTGAAAGATATATAGTTGTCAACACGATGATTCAGTGTGAACTATGCAATGGGTATCATCCGGAGAGGAGAAAAAAATGCTCATAATCGTAACAAGACACTCACATTATTCGCCCTTTACAACCAGCGTACAAGGTAATCTTGAGGAAGGTAAAGAGCGGAGAAAGAAATAGCGCAAATTTTAGAGGACTCGGCGCGTTTAAAGCCTGTGGAGTCGGATTCAAGCGGAGATTGAACGTGGATGATAGCTCCGAAACCTTATTGGTATATTGGTAAGCAACTAGAGGAATTTTCAAACTCCGTATCTTCGTCCTCAAGCCACCACACCACCGTCCTCAGCGACCTCGACCGCGTCGCTTCGTCAAGTCTTCGTCAAATTCAATATGGGAAAAGGTCCGTATGTTGTTCATCGAGTATATTGCGAAGTTCTAACATGAAATTATTCTTCAGGTATGTTGTGATGTTGATATGATCCCGCACCCGAAAATTGACCACGATATCGCTATCCAGTCCACGGATCGCTCGCTCGTGCGGGTAAAGTCAAGTCTCAGACCCCTAAGGTCGACAAGCAGGAGAAGAAGAAGACTCCTAAGGGACGTGCCAACAAGAGGCTTCTCTACAACCGTCGGTATGAACAAGGCTGCTCTGCTGTCGTTCTTATGTCTTACCTTGTACTCTTCTAGTTTCGTCAACGTCACGACATTGCAGGCTGGTGGCAAGCGGAGGATGTGAGTTATCCTTTCATTATCAGCATTATTATCCCCTCTCCGGATGATACCCATTGCATAGTTCACACTGAACCATCGTGTTGACAACTATATATCTTTCAAACGTCTTTCGCTCCTATCTGATCCTTCTCATATTCTTCTTCGTCCTTTCTTCTCGATTAATACTGACTGACTCCTTATTCAGGAATGCCAACCCGGAGAAATAGAGAGGGGATCGTCCGTTGCTGTAGCCGGTGGGAGGACAGCCACCTCAAAACTCTTATGGGATATATCCTTCCGCATGCCGTCTCATTATGTATCACACCTTCGCATGTTGCATGCTATACTATCGATGTCTTATGCCAGCATTTTCTCTCCGAGCAATTTATAATTTGCAACCATCCATCCCAGTTTGTAAGCTACACCACGGCGCTTTAACGGCTTTCATCCAATGCGAGATTTCAACTGTGCTCATACTGCATTTAATACTACAATGAGTCAACAATGAGTCTGACAGATATTATCTAATTGATTGTAATCGACTTCTAGCGATCTGCTTTGACCATATCGGCATACTTCTCCGCAACTGCTATGGCTGTGACTTGCACAGAATGCTAAGGAATATACTAGCATCGGCAATTCTGAGCCTATTTACGCCGTGGACTTTCAATTCATCGTCCACTAGTCCTGGAGTAGTATCATCTTCGGGCGCCATACGACAACTCGACGTATAATGATAGATCGACTGTCCCCATGCATCTATGAAAGTGTTAAGATCAACGGGATCCAAGCTCTTCGGAACGAGATAGTCTTTGATGGGATATCCTTCATTGGCCATCTCTTCTTTAATCCGCAGGCCTAAGCGAATACCAGCGTGAGCCGCAGCTCGATCTGCTCTGCTTCTTCTCCTAACAAGTTGAAACCGCAAGCGGGCGGATCTCGTGGATTTGTAGACTTGAGACGGATTGTACCTCGCACCTTAGGACGCACAACAGTTACCCATAACCCAAAGTCTCCATGCGGCGAACTTTCTTCTTCAACGTGGTTACATAACAGCAATCTAAAATTTCAACGTCGGTAATTTGATTATCCGTAATTGAGGTCGTTGTCGGCTTACGGTCATAATTTCAATATCAGGTATATGTGCCGGATCAGCCAGTCCTGTTTGCTCTCATTATTCTTCGTGTTTCGTGAGTCTTCGGCCAAAGCCTCACTCTGCGCGAACAGAAAGCTCGTGTA
>KN837598.1:0-19959 GCA_000827215.1 Sphaerobolus stellatus SS14 | reverse complement strand
TTTTGCAAATGTTCATACAATAGGAACACTTGCCAATGTGGCATTTTATGGGGAGAGATCAAAGCTGGGATGGAACTAGGCAGGTCAGCGGAATCATAAAATGACCTGAGCGGTTGTGTGGCTATTTGTTCCCAAGGTATAGTACGCTGGTTGCCTTTTTTTTCATTGGCAATATCTATCAGAGTGTGTTCATTAGCTTGAAATATAGTCATAGGATAAATAACTCACACCACAATTGGTTAAAATATGCTGTCAATATCTCTGCAATGTTGGCAGGGGTCCATTCTGCACACAATGGCTTCAACGTTGGCAGGCCTTCAGCATCAATATCAATAAAGGCTGTTAGACTTTCTTGTTGCCGACGAGTTTCTATACATACAAGGTCAGTCTTTGAGGAAATCAAGAGAGGTGTAATATCCAAAAACACATACCTTCCAAATGGCATGCATACTGTGTCCATACATTCTTGACACCTTCTTCATATTTAGGATGAAATGAGGAGAATTCTGGGGCATCCTCAAGGCCACAATGTTGGATACTATGAGGTGTTCAGACCATCAGTGAATAACATCAGATTAGTATAAAGAAACTCACGTTAAAACACGTGCAGGACCGTCTGGATCTTGTGGATTAGGACCCGCACAAAGAAGAAAGAAAGAATAGCCAGTCTGTTTGGAATATGATGATAACACAGTTTGGAGGCTGGTCGGCAGGGCCTGTCGGTTTCTGAACGGAATTATGAGGGAAATGGATTGTTACAGAATCCAAGAGTTACTTACTTTGAGATGATATCAATAGGTGCAGTACCTCGAAGCTCCCTCCGTGCTATCTCAGCTCGTTCTTGCCAAGTCTTCTGTTCTTCAGAGGAAAGTCCTCCCCACTTTTCTGCTCGCAATTCATTCAACACAACGAGGTTCTTCTTTCCAGGAAGACCATCACGACGGCGTTGGTATTCATTATTGAAACCTTCGAGACTATCGATATATAGCTGATTGGCAGCAGGACCCCGGGGCTCAGGTATCTTCAGGAGTGGAACCGCTGCCTTTGTGCCTCCCACTTTAGTGCGGGAATTCTTGAGCCAACGTAAAACTTTCTACACTCAATTTATTAGTAAAACAGAGAGCACGCAAAAACACACAAACTCACAGCCTTAATTACATCAATCCCTGGTGACTTTCCGTCTCGCAGCTCCGTCCATATCCCTACAAATATCTCTGCCTGTTCATCAGCGTAGCCCTGTCCTGTGCCTTCAAGAAGGTTGTCAACATGTCCCAAATATTCCGGGATGCGCTCTCTAAGCCATATCTCCTGTTCCTTGGTAAAACTAGTCTTCATTGCTTCGAGGGGGATGATTCGACAGGGTGTAATACGAAGAGGAAGGGGTGAGACTCTGTGGTCGAGAGGGAGTGATGGTAAAGAGAAAGAGTAAGATCTGTGGCGTGCTTGTAGGAGACTAGGTGACTGGTAAGTTTCTATTATGTTATATTCTTATTGTTAGATAATAAAACAGTTTAAATGATCTAACTTACCTAAATATCGCCTAAATGTCCTGTTGTTAATAGTAATACTGTGCCGGATCATTCCGCTGTTATCTTTCTATTATTTGCCCTCTGTCCAAATGGTAGACAAAGAGCAGGGCTATGGAGGTTCAAGCTGGACAAGGAGAGACGAATGAAGGTCGTGTGCTGTTGTTAATAGTAATACTGTGCCGGATCATTCCACCATTATCTTTCTATTATTTAACATCTGTCCAAATGATAGACAAAGACCACGGCTCCTATGGAGGTTCGGGCTGGACAAGGAGAGATCAATGAAGGCCGTGTGCTATTGTTAATAGTAATACTGTGCCGGATCATTCTGCCATTATCTTTCTATTATTTACCATCTGTCCAATTGGTAGACAAAGACTACGGCTACTATGGAGGTTCGGGCTGGAAAAAGAGAGATCAATGAAGGCCGTGTGCTATTGTTAATAGTAATACTGTGCCGGATCATTCCGCCATTATCTTTCTATTATTTACCATCTGTCCAATTGGTAGACAAAAGCAGGGCTCCTATGGAGGTTCGGGATGGACAAGGAGAGATCAATAAAAGCTGTGTACAAAGGGGATGACGAAGCTACCAGGTTACAGTCGATCATTACCGTCCCAATAGCTGACATTCCCAATCTGGCCTGCCGGACCGCGCTGCCAGGGACCCTTTGTACATAGACCGTAGAATGATAGTCCATAATCAGATTGATTAGATTTATATTATTGCAATGTGTATGTTAGGTATCCGATACCCTCAGATTTTTTAATGGGACTGGTACTTAGCTAAGAATGTTCACTAGTTAATAATTATTCAATGGGAGCGGCGAGCCTTACTTAGGATTTCAAACATGATCGTTGAACCTTCGTGGAGGAAGGTTGTTTGCTGTATATCGTTTTCAAACAAGTGTCTGAACAAAGACTCAACACCGAGAGGAGAGGAGCTGGTGGACAAAGGAGGTAGAGCTTAAATAAATGAATAAAACTACATACAATATAATACTAGCACTCAGCCCATTATGATTTTCGTCGTTACTTGTTTATTTGAAGCTTGACCGACGATATGGCCATATCTCGTGAATCAACTCCGCCGAGATGCCGGTCAGTAACGATCGACTGTGTACTCCGAAGCTACTGGGGTGAACACTTACATCAGTGGCTGTGCATTGGCGCTCATGGCTGCTCGCCAGTACGTCACTTAACACAATCTCCTTTGCTCCTTCAATCCTCGAGAAAGTAAGCCGAAGCCGATGATCAAGAAAAATATAAGAAAAACAATATTGTAATGTATAACTGCAGTCAAAGGCAAAGACATTGTACTAAGTATGGGTGTAATACAGAAAGAGGCTAGAACGACATAGGAATATGACGTCGAAATACAGAAATGTTACACCTAAAAAGAGATGACACTTTTACTCAATAATGATGATCTCGGAATCATTTTCAATTAGACTGTGTTTCCCCAAAGTTTTCGCCCCCCCACGTTGCTTCTTGGCAGGCCGTTCTCCATCGCTTTCGTCCACAGTCAAATCAATCACATCAATGGCCCTCTTACGTTTTCTGGTACTCTGATTGCCTAGAACATGTTTCACGAGGGCATCAGGAGTAGGGGGTGTGAATTCCCTTAAACCTGATGACGAGGATGTGAGAAATGGAGATGAAGGTGTACGTGGAACAGCAGCAGGCTTGTTCTTCGGCTTCGAAGCCAGACCTGCCTTGAGTTTGAGGTTCTGGCGGAGCTCCTTTACTTGCTCGTTGATTACTTTCATTTTTTTAGCACGGCTTTTCTTCTCTTCCTCTCGTGCTATGGCCTCCCCTAACCTGGCTTTATCGATCCTATCCTGTTGCGCCTCATCTGGAATGCCTGTCAGGAACTTCTTGACATGGCATGCTTTGCACTGAGAGAATACTGAGTAAGTAATATATCTACAATTATTATTACTTAAATGCTTACTATCTTGAAATAACGACCAGCATTTTCTCCATGCCAACCAATCTGGGGTGCCAATACTGACTTGGTGCCGACATGCTCACAGAAATCCTTGCTGGACAGAGGTGTCTCGAGATTATGCTCCTTCTTTAGGTTCTGTTTGGCCACTTTTCGGCAAGCTTGCTTTAATTTGAGACCAGCGGGGGGATTTTTGGGATTTGATTGATGTGGCATGGTGGATGGGCTGCGATGGGATGGGCTGTGTCACAGGTTCTGACTGATGATGATGGGTTTATATATACTTGGGAGCTTATTGTTACATTCCGATCATCTTATCTCTAAAGAAAACTCAAAGCCTTTTGTTTTGTTCTAGGCCCAATTATTATCAATCTAAGCGCAAGCCTTCAATAATGAGACAATAGAAACACTTTTGTGCTATTCTTACCATTCATCTCCACCAACACCTCTCTATTTGCATTGATCCTACACACTTGCATTCCCACACACCCTCCGTAATGAGCAAATCCTCGCGCAAACGTGCTCGACCCCGGATTGAGACTGAGGATGTTATCATCCCAGCGATGGGACAGGCACTCATGAAATCCTATACTCTCACTTCTGGCCCAAACAAGAAGCTTCGCACTGAGGTGGCAGTAACACAGGTTATGAAACCTCTGCCTTTACCCAAACAACCTGAAAAAATGAAGTCACTTCCGAAAGTTGTGAATGGTGATTCTCCGAAGAAAGCACACAAGGTAAATGATATCTTCTCCTTTTAGTTTCTTATTCTATTCTCAGAGCTATAGCTGAACCTATCAAATAGCGCTTTTCAGAACTTCTCGATGATCTCGTGTCACATATTCCTACATTTATAGACTCATACCTTCAATTTCTATCTGCTGAACCCAGTGGAAGTTTGTGTGGTATATGTCAGCAGGAGCCTGGGTCTTTTAGATGTCAGGATTGCATTCAAATCCCGATAATCTGTCAAGGGTGCATGGTAACGGCACATCAGTTTAATCCATTACACCGCATCCAGCAACGTACTGAGCATAACAACAAAAAGAATTACTGGGTGTCAACTGAATTATCAAGTCTAGGTCTTGTCATCAGGCTAAATCATACTATGGAATCATGCCCACACAAGCCGCTGACTGGTCCTCCAACAAGGAAATTTACAGCTGTGCATACAAACGGTCTCCATCATACTGTGGTGGCTTTATGTCACTGTCCCGATCAACCCTCAATAATGGCCCAATTACTTAGGGCGGGATTTTTTCCGGCTACTACTGAACGTCCTCAGACAATCTTCTCGTTGGCTGTCATACAAGACTTCCGAATGCAGACTCACGAAGCGGGAACGACTGCACATGCCTACCATTCCGCGTTACAGCGTCAGACGGATCCTACATTTAAAGATCGAGTTGATGTAATGTGCTTTATACAATTTTATTAAAGTCCTAACTGAAAAATATATAGGATCGTTATCGGGAATTCTTAAGAGTCATTCAAGTCTGGGGGCATATTGAAGACCAAATACGGACGGGACTGCCTTTCGGAATCAATCAACACCTTCCAGAGTTTCATCGTGACTGTCTAGCAGTCATATGTCCGGCTTGTCCACAGCCTGGAATCAATATGTCACGGGAAACCAGCAAGGAGCATATTAAGGGGAAACCGTATGTTATCATTCTCATATCCTGGACACTTTCTGTCATCTGTTGATAATGATGCTTGTTTAGTCATTTATTCACATGTTTCCTTGCCGCAGATGGAAATTTCCGTCTGGTGGCAAAAGAGAAAAATCAAGATGAGGAAGCCCGCTCATTGGCGAGTGGCCGTGCGTATATGGTTGCGGATGATCCATACTGGACATATCTTGAAAGTGTTCACGATGATATTGAGGTACTAACTACAATATTTACTTGCTCTATAAACTACCTAACGATAATGACAGTGTGAGACATGTACCAATCACAAGGCTGGGCAATTGGGTCGTCAATTGAACTCTAAACATCTTCGTAGTCGAGGAAAAGCTGTAATTAATTGTACTCGGCATACAATTGTACGTCCAAAGGCCATGGTTGATTTTCCCAAAGGAGAACGGTGAGTAAATTACACAAAAACCTCAGATATCGAATGCCAACTGACAGCAGTTTTGCGATAGTTATTCCAATATAGATTATGCTTTGGCATCCACGATAAACCAGTACGTTGGAACACACGTACCTCTGGAGTTGACCTATGATATTTCCTGTAAATATCGCATCAACCTCGAGAAACGGATGACGAAACACTTCCCAGAAGTAGTGGACGTCATTAATGAGATGTCATTTTATATTCCTGACATGCATATAAAAGCTCATCAAGATTCTTGTCAAAAACGCTTCAGGCGGGACTTCGGACAATTCACTGGCAAGTGTGATGGTGAGGGAACAGAACGCTTATGGGCCGAAATGAATCAATGGGCACCTTCCTTGTCGGAAATGAGTTTTGGTCGTCATCACGACATAGTTGATGACAACATTTCCGACTGGAATTTACGAAAAGTTCTAGGCATGGGTAAGTTCAATTAAGGCTATCCTTACAAGCTGAAACTGACTTTTAAAGCTTCATACTTGGTAGACCGAGCTATATTGGCTTGCGAGAATCGAGCCAAATTCATTAAAGAGTTTAAAGGTGTCACTTCTAACATCCCCGCCTCATTGATCACCACGTGGAAATCCTTGGATACGACTCCACAACTTACTGAGGACGGTAAAACATATTGAAGTGTGTATTTTGCAGATGAGCGTAAACGTTAGTATTTCTTACTACTATGAACTGCTCTTTACTCATATATTGATATGTAGTTCCAAACCCAACTGAACTGCGGGAATCCATTAGAAGGGAGGAAGAGGATGAGATGAGTCTAATCTCACCAGTCGAAGATGAAGAGCAAAGTGGCACGAGCCTTCTGGTATTATTTGATGGATTAGAATTCGCTTTGCAGTTAGAGCAGCTCCAGTGAGTGATACTTCTATATAGTTTCATGATGGTACTCAATGCTGTCAGGGTTAATACTCAAAGACAAGTCACGCATTATATTGCCGAACCAACACCTACCCATGGAGATAAATTGGAACAGATGCGGAATACATTGAGAAACAAGCTTGCCCTATGGGCGACTACTGCATCCCGACTCTTTCCTTTGACGTCTCCCCAATATCCATCTCATCTGGCTAAGCCCGAAGATGTTTCGTTGCATTTGCCATCATGCTATCCTTTGGGACAACACCGTACATTGGGACTCGTTTCGGCTGGCCAGCTCGAGAAAAAAATACGCGAAGTCAAAGCCTATCAAACAATCGGAAAAATTAAAGCAGGTATTGTCAAGAAATCTGCCAACTTGACAGCGAGGCATCAGCACGTAGTAGGTCAACGCGCCGCCACTCGAGCGACTAATGTCATCAATGCTCAAGTCAAGATCATCGAGAAATACGCGAATGATTATCAACGCATTCGTGATAGTTTGCTGGCGTTAGGCATGCCAGATGATCATCCCGATCTGCGGGAACTAAAACGAGATGATTGTCAATCCAAGCGTATGTTCAGTCACGAAGTAAGGGTCTCGAAACATCAAAAACAGGGCAAGCGAATTAACGATAAGGAGTTGAGTTGGATATGGACCATTGGTATTAAGCACGAGAATCATGGGGATCAATGGCAAGCTGAAAGTGAGTATAAGTATTGCAGCTCTGAATATAATCAAAATTGAGTGACTTTTCAGCTCAGCGAGTACACTGGTTTCTGGCGCGAGCTCAAAAGGACCGATGGATTGAGGAAGTAGAGATTATACAAGAAGAGATGAGACGTTTAATCCGCTATTTTAATTTCTATCAAGAGGCATGGGCTCGGATGGCGACCACACATGAGAACCGACCTCATATTGCGTCATATTGTACAGTAACATCAATTACTTATCAGCAACTTAAAGAAGATTGTCTTGAACGGTTTCCTGATGAAATCCAGACTGATTTGGATTTCATAGGTTTGGGTGAGACAATTGATTCCGAGATATCCGTGGTTAAAGGTTAGTTATGTATAATCAGTTTTTATATCAGTATAATACTTGTATACTATAATATATCTTCTACCAGCCCTTAGAGGCTCGAATTCAGCCATATAATTGACCACAGTATTATACCATATGATATTCTTAAGATTAAGTTTGTATAATACACTGATAAAAAATATCTGGCCAGTGAGCGGCGAAAAGCCTCGGTACATGTTGGGCCAGTATTATACTGGAGCAGGGGAACTCTCGGCAAAGGATTATACTGGCTGTCCCCTGTGGGTGAAACAAAACCCATCACCCATAGGTAATGTCCCAGCACTACAAGACCCACCACACATGCACAACATACCCACTGACAACACCAGACCTAACAATACCCCAACAGACCCCACAGGTCCAATGCTCGCCTTGCTATCACTCAAGAGCTGCACACTGAGCCCAAAAGACACCTATGCTGAGGAGAGCAACAACTGGATGGAACTTAGTATAAGCTTGTTGTCAGTGTTTCCAATAAACACTTATAACCCATACATGCACATTCCCGCACTAGCACTAGACCCCGAGAAGCCCCACATCTGTTTTCTGTGAGAGGGATCAACAATGAAGCATACACTGAAGAGTGTGAGAGAATGCACCAACTTGTTGAAGCTTTGCAGCAAAACAGCCACATGCTAGACCCACACGACCCAGTCAGAGTAGCTGAAATACAGAAGGAGGTCACTATTGGGGAAGAATGCACATCAGAGCAAGAGAATCATATCTGAATGCTAGTAAAACAATACACAGACATCTTCATGTGTAACCTGAGTGAAGTGCGACCTGTCAAAAGTGTAGAACACCAGATTGACGTACTGCCGATGTGATTTTCCCTGGGAATGCCAAGCCATCAACCTTACTGGCAGTGCAAGGGGATTGGTTAAATAATCATGTAAAGAAACTGCTCGACTCTGGAGTCATCATGCTGATCCATCACAAGGACATGAAATGTGTCAACCCTATTGTCCTGGCACCCAAAGATCCCAAGTGCTGTCACTACAACATCCAACACCTATGAATCCGAATGAACGCTGCATGTAAAGATGTTGGGGCTCCATTACCACACCCCGAAGACCCATCAGATTGCACCCTAGTACCTGTCCCACCTCCATATGAGCCTGGCTGGAGATTATGCAGCAATTTCTGTGCACTCAACACTGTAACCAAAGTTCCAACATTCCCCACTGGCGACTTAGCTGCAAAGCAGAGTAAAATGGCTGGACATGGGTGGTATGTCCATATTGACCCAGCCACTGCATATCATGTTTGCACCATGAGGCAATCAGACTGGTGTTACTTAGCATTCAAAGTGGATGATCTAGGTTTCTTCACGTGGACATGAATGCCTTTCAGGCTACCTGAAGCTGGCAGCACAGCACATGAGATGATTAACTATGCATTCAGAGAGATGATGGGAACAGATATGGAAACAATTATGAATGACAACATTGAAGCAGACAACAACTGGAAAACACTTTTCAACAAACTCACCAGGACATTCCAGCTCACCTGTGAGAACGGATTATCAATATCCCCCAGCAAACTCAAGTTATTCATTAAACGGCTGGTGTAGGGAGGTGTATGCTTATCCAAAGAAGGTGTCATGAATGACCCTGCGAAGATCACTCCTATACTCCTATGGCCTACCACTACATCGGCCTGCGAAGTACTATCCTTTCTCAGCACAATAAGTTATTTCCGACCAAGCATGCACTGCTTCACTGAAGAAGCCAAACTCTTATATCACTTAATGGGGGGGTGGGAAGAAAGGCCACAAGGGTGCATACAAGCTGGTGCTACAAAACACATCCATCAAGGAACAATGGAACAATGCACACAAGAAGACGTTCGCAAAACTGAAAGGAATGCTCACTTCCGCACCTGCGAGGAAACCACCTATACATGGGAAGCCATTTATAGTTTGAGTTGACACGTGCAAAATAGGGTTCGGCACATTCCTAGCACAGATGCACATTGAGAAGTGACCTGACAGAATGACAGTGAAGAAGTGTCAAGTACTGATCTGACCGGCTCATATTCATATATTATTTTCTATTCATGTTCTATTCAATTGACTCATTCATTTTGTATTCGTTCATTCAGACCCTTTTCCCCATGTGGCTTACTTCTTCTGCGCGGCTTTCACACTCACTGTTTTCTTGTTGACTCAACCTTTGTTTTCCAACCAGATTTCTTTTATCTTTCTTATCTGTTTTATCTTTGCACCATGTGCTCATTCTCGCTTATCATTCAGCTGATGTATTTGACCCTTCAACATTTACGTTATTTTCTCATTGGCTCCGCACGGCGTATCATCACACCATCATATGCCAATTATCTTTTTATGATTCATCTTTGATTATCTTTTTATTCATTGTTTTTCCGCTCAGTTAATTATATTTAAATATGCTCAATTGTATCTACTTTTACTAAGTCAGAAATTGAATCTCGTATTATCTGTTAACTCTACTCTTGTCTGTCTTTCCACTCGAGTTTTGTTCCCACTCAGCTTTACTCTCAACTCTACTTTTGAACTCTGAAGTAGGGACAACCTACGATTATGCAGGGTGCAACACACAAGTTGAAGCCAAGTCCTTCTAGTACAAGTTGTTGGTGTTTCCGACCGGAAACGTTGACTTACTTCCACGCGGCTTACCAGGTGTATCCCATATCAGGACATAACAGTATTTCTGACTCCTACTGCATAGTCGTATGACATCCAAGTCAAAGAACACTTCTAATCCAATAGAAGCAGTTAAGAGACCAGAATTCAGATTCAGCAACTCTCCACCACCAGCAATTTCACTTTCTGACTGGAAAGCTTGTTACACTAGCAAACATGGAGAAGTAGTTGAACCTTTGATTACTGATCACAAATCCAGGACCCCACAACCACGACCTATCATGTCCACAACCACAACTATATCCTCTGGGGTTCAGGAAGTCCCAGTGGAAACCACTCCAGCTCCAGATGATGTGCACAGCAACAGCCACACAGAATCTGTGGGTATACAGAGTGTTGTCAGTGGAACTGACTATGATCCCATTCAGGAACCACAACCCCCAAGGGACCCAACACCACCTAGGGATGGTAGGAATTCCGATTGGACACCACAACAATCACCCCGACCATCCCCAAGACCACCTGTTGAGGGTGGAGGAGGAGGTGGAGGTGATCCAAACCCTGACCACTCTGACGACAGCTCTGACCAGGACTGTGCTCACGACTGGAAACGTCGCTGCCAGAGGAAGCATTACTATTATTCAGAGTCTTCTGATTCTGATTCAGACAAGGACAATGTAAAGAAAGGTATCAAGCTTAGGGACCCAGACACATATGATGGGACTAACCCAGAAAAGCTTCAAAACTTTCTATTCCTATGCTCCTTGGTTTTCAAATCAAAGGCCAAGAATTACAAGTCCAACACGTCAAAGATTTACTTTGCACTCTCTTTCCTGTGGGGAGCTGCACTTGAATACTTTGAGCCCGTGGTTATGGCTGACTATCCCAACAAGGATGATCAACCAGTATACTTGTTGTATTGGGTTGAGTTTGTAGAAGAACTCAAAGCCAACTTCGGAACCACTACAGTGTCTATCGTGATTTTTCAGCACCTCTGTAGGGCCTCTCAGGGGTCGAATTGGGCCAAATCCTTGTATATCTATCATAAAATAGCAGAAAACACACGTTATCTCAAAATTCCGAAATTTTAAGCGCCTGCACCAAATTTTTGTCATTCCCCACACCCGTCATTGCTGCCTCAAAGCCATGGGAAAAGTATCGAAGGCTTCTTCAAGAGCAAAGCAACTTCGAAAAGGTTCCAAGACAGGATTTAGCCAGCTTCCCGAAGAGGCTGATTCTCAGGATCCGAGTTTCCGTCTGCGGTCAAGCTCTGTCAGCTCCGGATCACAGCCTGTAGACAGTGATAGATCCGATGTTGAGAGTGCAAGGATTGGATTGGAGGCCAGGGATGATGGTGCCAGTCTTTCAGAAGAATCAGATGATGGAGAAGACAGTGAGGATGAGGAGCTTGCTCGATCTTCACTAAGGCACCTTTATAATGTCTTCTGGCCCGCCCATGCAAGGGATCATGTACCCGATGCTGAAAGACTGAAGCATGTAAATAGATGATAGATTTAAAGATTATAATGATTTGTTTTAACAGAAAAAGAACCTCGGAAAACGCCCAATTATTTATCTTGGTGATTCGAAGCGGACAGCACAGCGCAATGTGAAGGAGCAGCGTGAGCGACTTGCATCTGTCAAAGATTGTGACCAGGACAAGTTCCTTAACTTCTTTAAGGCGAGCTGGAAACTTAAATATACTCAATTAACTTTTTTCTGAGATTATCTAAGAAAAAGCCTCGTGTATCTTCCGCCCAAATTGCAGATGACCAAACAGATCCTATGCTTGGATTTCCTGCCCATAGCAAGGAAATTGACATTTCAACTGATGGAGAAAGCATTGATCTCGAGTTTTCAATGTGGACTTACGAGTTGGAGGCTATTCTGGATGGTCAACGGGAAGAGCTATTTGGCATACCAGATATGGAACAATTTCAAGTGAGCACCATTTTTTCAAGCTCTTTCAGACTCTTTCTCATTCATTTAATAGGTGGACAGTTCTGGTGGTATATTGAATGCATCAGATTCGACTCTTGGCGACTTTGGAGAGGTTTTGGCACTCTTTGTACAGGCAGAGAAGCCCCAAGGCCTTCAGGATGCACGAGAATGGACTGGAGACTCCCCATCTGATGACTCCACAGCCCCGGATATCTTGGCAATTATCAATTCACTTGTGAAGAATGCAAAATGCTGCAAGACTCCGCAAGCTATCAAATCTCTCATGCCGTTGACAGGATTGATCCATTTTGTCAAACTTCGAGACAAGTATGTGAATCATCCCAATTGCTCAGCACCAGCAACATCTGCCAGCCTCAAGGCAGCACAACGACTCGGTCGTGGTCCATACTTTGCGAGACAGCTGCAAGAGTTAGAGCCATATGTCCTGAAATTCCGCCAGCTGCCTCCTTCAAAAAAGCGCGCACAATATCAGCAGGTCACTCTCTTGGACAATGAGAATATTCTCCAGAATGTCCGAGAGTATCTTGCTGCTCTTAAAATCGGGTCAGTGACACCATTAAAATTCATGCACCATATGAATTCAGTTATTCTTCCATCCCTTGGGTTTCCTGGTTCAAAGACCAGTATTTCGGAGTCCACTGCTCATCGCTGGCTTATCAAGCTTGGCTACCAGAATAAAGAGGTAAAGAAAGACCTCTACATCGATGGACATGAACGTCCAGATGTTGTTGAGGCACGGAATCAATATCTCCAAAAGTTAGACAGTTATCGGCAGTAAGTTCCATATAAAATTTTATTGAGTTATTTTCTCATCAAATTTTCTCAGCTTAATGCCAACAGTCGACGAATCAACCTTGGAAGTAACCTATCCCATCCTCAAATCCAGGGAGAAGCTTCACATTATAATTCATTATGATGAGATGTCTGTTGCCACCAATGAACAGCGGAGACGAGTTTGGCTCACAGAGGGACAGCAACCATTGTGGAAAAAAGGCAATGGACGGTCAATTTATGTTTCTGATTTTATCTTGGAGACTACTGGCCGAATTGTTTTACCCCCAGACGAAGTTAAGAAACAGAAGATCCTTCCATTAGAACAGCAACTTAAAACTACAGATGCTCGAGTCATCATCCATCCTGGTAAAAATGGTGATCCCTGGTGGGATAACTCCCAGCTCATGAAACAAATTGAAAACACGATCCCAATCTTTGAAGTTCTCCACCCGGGAGCCGTTGGAATATGGATTTTTGATTGCTCATCAGCTCATGAGGCCTTCTTCGAAGATGCATTGAACGTCAAAAATATGAATGTCAACCCTGGTGGGAAACAACACCTTCTTTGACCCACGATAATCCCGCTGAATAATCCACCACCTGCACCTGGTGAAGTGGATCCACGAGGCCAAGTTCAGCTAATGGTATATCCGAAAGACCATCCTGACCTGACCTTCGCAGAAAAGCTAAGGGGATAAAAGCTGTATTGCAGGAATGCCGATCGGTCTGGGAGTTGCTTGTTGAGGCGGCGGGTGGAAGGGAGAATAAAGTGAAGGGAATCTGTGCCATCTGCAAGGCTTCTCAGGAGGAAAAAGATCGACTCACTCGGATTGCTGCATCTGACCAAGCTGAGGGAGAAGTTACACTCGAAGATGGAAGATCAGATATTTGAGAATCAATTATAAATACCTGCTGCGCAACACGTGCCCTCTCACAACAGCAGGATTTCCTGGATGAGAAGCCCCGTATCCAAATATACATCGAGTCAAAAGGTCATATCTGCCTATTTTTACCCAAGTTTCATTGTGAGTTAGATCCAATTGAGATGGTTTGGGGATGGTCGAAGCATCATGAGTTCTTGATCTTTTTAATATCTGCTGCAAACCCACTTACAAGTGCAGAATACCACGTCGTGTCTGATGCAAAATTCTCCACAGCCAAAGTTTTGATTCCTCAGATTCTGGACTCTGTGGAAATCAGTTTAATTCGGAAATTCTTCAGGAAGATGTGGCGCTATATCGATGCTTATGAGTGTGTAGCTTGCTTCGTGTTTTTTTTGCAGCTTACTTATATATATACCCAATAGGAAAGGACTTGACCCTCAACAAGTAGCCTTTGCTGTGAAGATATATAAATCTCACAGGTGAATTGGAACTTTCAAAGAGGTCTTGGAGGCTATGGAAAAGAAGAAAAGCGGTATAAAAAATATATTAGGCCTTCTTCCCCCTTCTAGTGGCGAAAATTGAATTTTTAGGCACCCACATGCCAAATCTTAACTTTTTTTTCAGAAAAATATTAGATACGGCCAAAGTAGCCAGTAGATCCTCTAGCAGCCTCTATTTAGACCCGTTTCCACTATATTTCACAATGATACATGTTTGTGGCCAAGTGGTATAACTCTTGTGAGGAACCCGGGGTCTGAGACGCCGGTTTTGAGTGGTAGACACTGTAGCCCAGAGGAAGACACGGAAACCGTACTTGAAGAACTTAAGATGGAGAAACACCATCAAGCCACCCGGTTCTTCATTTCCTTTGCCAAGTATAAGGCAAAGACTGCATACAATGACTGCGGTTATTACCGTTTGGTCATGAACACCAATGCCTGACCGGATTCTTGAAGAACTCCATAGGGTTTTCCCAATGCCAAAGTCTTATGAGACTTTACATTCTATGATTTTACAGATTGACCAGTGTTATTGGAACTATAAGAAGATTATGGATCTGTGCCGGAAGGGAGCTCCAAAGCCGCCCACAGTTTCAAACACAGCTCTGTCCGGAAACAACAACAATAACAACAACAATCAGTCTGGCAATAACAAGTCAAAGGACAACAAGTCAAACTCTAACAAGGCTAAGACTAACACTTCAACATCTGCTAGAGCAATCTCTAGCAAGACTTATGACAACAGCCACCTTGGTGTGGATGGACGGCTCACAGAAGCTGAAAAGAAACACCGAAAGGATAATGGCTTATGAGTGGTTTGTTGTATTAAGGGCCATGTGTCTCAAGACTGCAGGAAAGCCAGGTGGAACCAGAACACGTCTTCTGGCTGAACTTCCCGCCCGGTGCCCATGGCACGGGCCTCCATCACTGAGGAGAAGCCCAAGACTGATGACAAGGCGAAAGCCAAAGAGTCATCTGGGTCAAAAACTAGTGACCAGTCCATTGGACTCCATGTGGTCGGACTGCATTAATCCCCAAATCCATGTGGCAATTACTCTTAGACTTAATGCTTCCACTCTTTCATCTGTTACTTCTTTAACCCCTATGCTTACTTCTCCTTCAATTTCAGGTCCTTTCTGTACGCTTGTTGATTCAGATTTTTCTCATTGTTTTATTGATCCAAAATTTATAAAATCACAATCCATAATTACTTATTCTATTGATCCATTACCTTTGTCTCTTCTTGACGGTACTATTAACTCTATAATTACAGAAGCTGTGGACCTCAATATTTCGTTTCCGACTGGGTTTTCAACCCTTATGACTTTTTATGTCACTACTCTGGATTCTACTTGCGTTGTCATTTTGGGACATAACTGGCTCACCCGCTATAATCCGTTGATTGATTGGGTATTGGGCAGTATCGAGTTCCACCCAGCAATTCCTGTGGAATCACCAAGCGCTACGATTAACACCAGGGCAGCCAAAGCTGTTCCCATATGGCCTCTTGATCAACAATCCAAATACTCTGCTCACAATGAAATACCACGCTCTACTTTGACCGCTTCTGTGATACCTCCTCCAAAGCCTTCAGTATCTTTTATCAATGCAGTCACTTATATGTGCACGGCAAAAGCTGAAGGTTCCCAATGCTTTACTATTAATCTGGACGACCCAACATTTTCCACCCAGGCCACCAAAGTGGATGCGGACGCAGATATACTCAATGGTGTGCCCAAAGAGTACCATGAATATGCTGACGTATTTTCAAAATCCCGCATGGATACACTAGCACCTCATCGCCCCTTTGACCTCAAAATCAATTTGGAGGATGGCGCAACGGTTCCGCCCGGACCCATGTACTCACTTTCTGCAACTGAACAGGTTGCCTTACGGGAATTTCTAGATGAACACTTACACATTGGATTTATTCGACCTAGTCGATCTCTGTATGGTGCGCCCATCCTATTTGTTAGAAAAAAGGATGGCTCTCTATGATTATGTGTCGATTTTCATGGACTCAACAAGGTTTCAAAAAAGGATAGGTATCCATTACCCCTTATTGCTGACTTACTTGATGCATCTAAGCGATCTAGGATTTATTCCAAGATTGACTTACGACATGCTTATCATCTTGTTAGAATTGCTGAAGGCGATGAATACAAGACTGCCTTTCAGACCCGCTATGGCTCTTTTGAATGGCTAGTAATGCTGTTCGGACTTACAAATGCACCGGCTGCTTTTCAAAGATTTATCAATGACATATTTGATGATCTATTGGACATTTCTGTTCTTGCTTATTTGGATGATATATTAATCTATTCAGACAATTTGGACGACCATAGAAAACATGTCAAAGAGGTTCTCTGCCAGCTCCATGCAAATGGACTATATGCACATGGGGACAAATGCGAGTTCCACAAGGAAGAAGTTGAATTCTTGGGTTATATTGTATCCAAGGATGGACTTCATATGTCAGAAGATAAAGTCAAGACTATACTTGAATGACCAGAACCCCAAGGTAAAAGACATACAGTCTTTTCTAGGTTTTGCCAATTTTTATAGGTGTTTCATTTACAATTACTCGGACCTAACAGTTCCGCTTACATGCCTTACCAATAAAGGTATTACTTGGTTATTTACAGAAGAATGTCGACTTGCCTTTGACTCAATAAAACAGGGATTTACGTCAGCTCCCATCCTGAGCTATTGGGTTCCGGACGCACAATTAGTTGTGGAAACTGACACTTCTGACTATGCACTAGCTGCCATTATTTCCATATGGATAAACGGCAAACTGCATCCAATCGTGTTTCATTCAAGAACTTTTAATGAAGCCGAATGGAATTATGATGTCCATGACAAGGAATTGTTAGCTATCTTTGAAGCTTTCAAAAAATGGCATCATTATCTTGAAGGTACAGCCCTACCAGTTGACGTTGTTACTGATCATAAGAATTTAGAATATTTTGCTACTACAAAATTGCTTACCCACCGGCAAGCAAGGTGGTCAGAATTCCTATCACAATTCAATATGGTTATCCATTTCCACCCAGGAAAATTGGGTACCAAGCCTGATGCACTTACTAGACATTGGGATGTCTACCTAAGAGAGGGGGTAGTGATTATGCTAGCATTAATCCACAGAATATGAGACCCATATTCACTCAAGAACAACTCACAACCTCTCTCAGGGCAACGTCTCTTATCATCAACAGATCTTGATGAACTTCATCAGCACCTCAAATCCAATATGCTTGAAGCGCAGAAACACTACCAAGGACCAGTGGATCACTGCCGTGCGGCTCCGCCCCCATTTAAGATAGTTGACAAAGTCTTTGTCAAAGCCCAACATTTCCATATGACTCAACCAACCAAGGAATTGGCTGAGAAGTATTTGGGCCCCTATGAGATTATTGCTCAGCCTGGTACACTATCATATACTCTGCGTCTTCCAGATAATTTCCATGCAGTGCACCCAGTATTCCATATCTCAATGTTGGATCCAGCAACTCCAAATCCATTTCCCGAACGGACCATTCCACCCCCACTGGCAATTGTTATTGATGAAGAAGAAGACAATTATGAAATTGACAAAATTCTAGATTCAAAGATTGACCACTGTCAGAAATGCAAACTTCAATATTTAGTCAAGTTGATGGACTATGAGGGTACAGGTCAAGATTCCAACTGGGTTTTAGCAACTGAAGTCAATGCTTCTGAGCTAATAGAAAATTTTCATTGATTATATCCCACGAAACCAGGACCACTTTCTGCCTTATGATTTTTCATTTTTTCTGCTAAGTCATATTTTCTGTTCTTATTTTCCGCCCAGAAGATTTCAGTCTTTTCATATTCTCACAAGTTTCAATTCAGATATACAAATTCTTTCTATTCTAATTACAATTGATCTTTTTACAATTCTATTTACATTTCCTGCCCGGATCCTACTACCCTTCAGTGCATTGTAGACTCTTCCTCTTCTGTTTCTACCACTTTTTTCCTTTTCTTCTTTTCACACCCTTCCATGTGGCCCCCATCTTCTTCAGCCTTCCTTCTATTCCCAGATTCATCCACGCGGTCACTGGGACCTGCTTCCAGCTCACCAGAACCAATGGTTGACTCTGGCAAGTCATTCTTGGTCCAAGCCATCCACTTCCTGATTAGGTTCATCCAGGTGAAAATGTGTTCCATGTGGGTGGTGTAAGACGCCACAATGGAACCCCAGTTGGCTATTATTCTCTTCTCCACCTCTGGTGGGATTTCCACTCCCCTAGACTTCATAGCCAGGAGAGCCATAACCTTACCGTCTGCTTCCATCAAATCCCTATCCACCATCTGCTCCAAGTTGAGGGTGCAGATGTCCAAGTCATACCAGCTCTTCTCCAGAAGGCTGGCCATTTGGCGCTTCTCCAACTTGGTCAACTCCCAGACGGTTTCCGTGATATTCTCAGCTGCCTCCTTGACAGCCCAAGCGATCTTGTCAAAGAACTCACACTTCATCTTGCGCTGCACACAAGCAACACACACCTTCTTGCCACTCTGAGGAACGCATGGAATCTTCTTTTTCACACAGTATATGCAGGACTGCAGCTTATCGGCGTCTTCTTCCTCTTCATCTTCCTCCTCAGATTCCGAGTGGATGTCACATTTGGGCTACAAAGACATAAGTAAATCCCGAACAGAAATAATGACAACTTACTTTTTTTTGGGAGTAGGTTTTTTCGGCATCTTGGGTACCTTGCCCTTCGCATTTCCAGATGGCCGAGCCTCAGTCTCTTTACCCTTTCCACTCCCGGATGGATCCACTTCCTTTTCCTTTTCCTTCCCCTTCTCTTTCTCCAATTCCTTCTCCTTTTCCAACTCCTGTGTGGCTGCCTCCTCCTGTGCCATCTTCAACTTCTTTGCAGCCTCTTCAGCACCCAACAGCTCACGATACCTTGACTCCCTCTGCAGCCTCTCTTGATTGCGTGCTTTCCAATATTTGGTGACCTATATGCAAGTCAGACAAACCCACACAGCAAAGAAAATTAAAAAAAAAAAAATTACTTTATTCAGACAATCCTCATCATCCTCATAGGGGTTGTCAAATACCAACTTGGGTACTGGCACATTGAATTTTTTATCAGGGACAAAACCCTGAATGGTCTTTTTAGGGTTGCTGACCGGAACCTCCTCCATTTGGATCACGTCGGTTGAGGCCTTCCAGGCAAGCATGCGGGCAGGGAGTTGGAGATCGGTCATGATCAGCTTTGTGGGGATGAAAATTTGAAGTACACGATATTCAAAACCCACTGGTACTTATAACCTTGGACAACCAGAAACTTCACACACCAGACTCGGCTAAACCTTTACATGTTTCAAGAACTTGTTTCAACTAATTTTAGTAACGTCCTCATGGGTTCATCCTTAACAAGGGGGTACTGTCAAGTACTGATCTGACCGGCTCATATTCATATATTATTTTCTATTCATGTTCTATTCAATTGACTCATTCACTTTGTATTTGTCCATTCAGACCCTTTTCCCTGTGCAGCTTACTTCTCGTGTGCGGCTTTCACTCTTACTATTTCCTTATTAACTCAACCTTTTGTTTCCAACCGGATTTCTTTTATCTTTCTTATCTGTTTTATCTTTGCACCATGTGCTCATTCTCGCTTATCA
>KN837595.1:7028-17510 GCA_000827215.1 Sphaerobolus stellatus SS14 | reverse complement strand
GATAGTGAAAGATAGGGAAAACAGATCAGGGTAGATTGGAGAGTGGGGCTGACAGAGTCAGGTGGTCAGATAAGAATGAAACAATACATGGTAAAACTCTAAGACAAATGTTGAGCCAATAAAACATGATAATCTGACAGATATGAGTCTGAGACACTTTACTTGGTACTGTAAGTCATAAGACAAGGGTTGGACCAAAGAAGATGAATGAGAAGATAAGGTTGGAATTTGTTGGTGACGATGAATGGTATTAAACTTGGGCTTGGTGATTATTCAGAGTAGTGGTTAGTGAAGTTGTTGGAACCAATGAAGAACATGTCAGAGTGTGACACAGGGAGGGCATAACACTTAGACCTCAACTCTAAGCCTCAGGGTAAGGAAGTTCTATCTCAATGTCCTGATTTGTTCATTCAACCAAAGAAAATGAATAATATGAACAAATATCTGTTTGGAAGATTGTTCAATTTGACATTGCAATGAAGCTTTAACTTAACTTTTAGGCTCCTCTTAGAACAAAGTAAAAAAAAGAGCCGCAAAACCCCAGGTCCGCGAATGCGGACCTGGGGTTTGTGGCTCGTAAATATAAAGGCGCATGAAGCCGCCCTGGCAGTTGATTTGTCAGCAATTTGTCAGCATTTGTAAGCAGAAACTTCCCACACTTACCCTCAACCACTTTTCGACAATTGTTTTCCTCCAAATAAAATCGAAAAAAAATCATTAAAATTATTGTTTTAACCATATGTAAATTTCCAGCCATAAATATAAATATCTATCTATATTATAAAGCCGCATTAAGGCACTTAAGACATGCTTTGCCAGCAAAATGTTCCCACTGACTGCTAAAACTCAGAAAACCTTTTCTCCAATTGTTTTCCACCAAGGAAAAAATCAAAAAAAAAATCAAAAAAATTATGTTTTACCATATCTGTATAATGAAGCTGCATGAAGCTGCTTAAGACATGCTTTGTCAGCAAAAAGTTCCCACTGACTGCTAAAACTCAGAAACCTTTTCTCCAATTGTTTTCCACCAAGGAAAAAATCAAAAATCAAATCAAAAAAATTATGTTTTACCAAATCTGTATAATGAAGCTGTATGAAGCCGCTTAAGGCAAGCTTTGTCAGCAAAAAGTTCCCACTGACTGCTAAAACTCAGAAACCGTTTCTCCAATTGTTTTCCACCAAGGAAAAAATCAAAAAGAAATCAAAAAAAATTATGTTTTACTATATCTGTATAATGAAGCTGCATGAAGCCACTTAAGACATACTTTGTGAGCAAAAAGTTCCCACTGACTGCTAAAACTCAAAAACTCTTTCTCCAATTGTTTTCCACAAAGAAAAAAATCAAAAAATAATAATACAAAATTTGTTTTTACCATAGGTAGATTTCAAATCATAAATATAAATATATTCCTTCCAGACCCCACTAAGAATAGCCTTGTATCACACTCACTTCCCTGCTATATTATCCTGCAATAGGGAACCTTTGTATCTTGGGTTATAATACAAAATGTGCATGCCATCCTCTGCACCTTCCTGAGGGTTCATGTCCATGTCTATTGTCCATGTGTAGCTCAATAAATTATGTAAATTCATATACAGGGGTGCTTTTTGCACTTCTGCTATGTGTTTTCCTTCCAGATAATATGAACTGAAAGGACTTGGTTTCAACTTATATGTTGCACCCTTAGTCGTATGTGATGTCCTTATTTCAGAATGAAGTTACCATGAACTGAGGTTCAGAGTCTGTAGACAAGTCGGTATAAGAAAGCTTGGAGACCAAGTATAGTGGAACAAGAAGAGAATAGACAGATGGAGGCCAGATGGAGTCAACAGAATAACAAAGTTGATTTCTGACTACTGAACCAAAATACATATGTGGCTATTTATACTAAAATGGAGTCCAGAAAATATAAGGAATAATAGTCAGGGTCATGGAGATGAAAACCAATAAGAAATGTAATAATGAATGTGGTTAGCTGGCAATTGTGAAAAGCAGAGGCTGATGCGAATATAACATAAAGACATGTGGAACATAATCATGTGAGTTGTAAGTGAGGCTTGGCATTGATGAGAAAAATAAGTGTGATAAGTGAAACGGAGTCTGAAGGATAATGAACAGCTATGTTAAGCTCTGTGCAGAACTAAGGTCAAGGTATGTTGGAGATGTACGAATGGGACTTGGCTTCAGCTTCTATGCTGCACCACTATTGCAAGTCACGTCCTGATTTCAGGTCGGTTGGGTCCGGTTGGGTTTGGACAGTAGAGGTCAAAATGGAGTTGTTGGAGATGTTGGAGAAGTCAAGCCCAAGGGTCAGGACTGTAATGTGGTAAGATGATGTCGAGCCAGAGATCAGTTGGAGGGTGTTGGAGAGGAAGTCTGAGACAAAGGTCAAAGACAATGAACAAGAATATAACAGAGGGTAAACTAAGTTGATTTCCGGATAGAGAACGACCTAAGAATATACATGTACTTATATACTGTAAACAGGAGTTAACTCAAAGGGGATAATAGATATAATGGATTGGTCAGAAAGGGTCGAAAAGCAGGGCAGATTGGAAGGGGTAATAACAGGGGATAAACAGGCATGAATAGGGGGATCGGATAAGGATGGAACTAAGATACAATATACCAGTGCAACATGATTATGGACCTAACCAATGAGAAGTAAAGGTATGATAATGAGAAGATAAGGGAAAGTACCCAATGAAGACGGAGGACAGTGTATGGGTAGTGTATGGTTGGAGATGTCGGGTAGTGTCAGAGAAATAATAGCTGTTGGAGGGTTGTTGGAGGGTGACGCCAAGGCAGGTCGTAACAAACTAAATGAAAGTATAAGGAATGACAGAGTCCAAAGGAATACAAACATGATAATGTGACAGATATGAGTCTGAGACACTTTACTTGGTACTGTAAGTCATAAGACAAGGGTTGGACCAAAGAAGATGAATGAGAAGACAAGGTTGGGATTTGTTGGTGACAATTAATGGTATTAAACTTGGGCTTGGTGATTATTCAGAGTAGTTGTTGGTGAAGTTGGAATGTGTTGGAACCAATGAAGAACATGTGACACAGGGTAGGGCATAACACTTAGACCTCAACTCTAAGCCTCAGATAAGGAACTTCTATCTCAAGGTCCTGATTTGTTGATTCAACCAAAGAAGATGAATAATATGAACAAATATCTGTTTGGGAGATTGTTCAATTTGACATTACAATGAAAGATTGAACATATAAAATTGAAGGAATGAACAAGCTGAAGTTAGGGCTATTGAGCAGCTTTCTATATTATAAGTGGATGGCACTCTTATGTAACTATTATGTCAGCATTAGTCAATGAGGCTTAGCACCACTAAATCACCATGGACAATAAAGCCAGACTAAGGGCCAGGTGGGGACCCAACAATACAATAATTAAAATCCCCCCAATTTGAGTTTTTGCAACGCAAAAAGTGGGCCCTCGTCTATAATACAATACACATGCCATTTCTTATGTCAGCATTATGTAATATCATGTAAGCCTAGCGGCGTGGAAGCGTCGAGCCTGGGCTCGTATAACATAAAAGACATAAGGAACATAAATCATGTGTGTTATAAGTGGTGCTTGGCATCAATGAGAAATAATAAGCATGATAAGAAATGGATTCTGAATGATAATGAATGACTAAGTGAATTGATAAGGAAAGATAGAGTCCAAAAGAGTAAAGAGAACAAGTGAACCAATAAAAGAATAGAAAAGATACATGAGCAAATGAAATCAAAGATGAATAATGAATGTGGCAGAAATGGAGTCTGAAGGAAAATAAAAATAATGAATTAAAACACTATTGGGATCAGGTTGTGATAGTATGAAGCCTACTAAGCACCCATGTCACCATGTTGACCTGCAGCTGCACTGTGCATTCCCCTCCTCCCCCTCAATTTGGGCATGGTTCAAGGATGTGCAGGTGGCATGTGATTGGCAGCTGTCTGAGTGCACATCCTTGTGGGATCACCTGCCCCAGAGAACTTAAGGAGAAGGGAGAGGGGGAATCAGTCTTCCCCCATTGCTTCCTGCAGCCTTCACTAGGTATGTTTCCTCACCACATTGAGGACCCAGCTTGCTAACAGAGACTTCGCTAGTCTTCCATGCCATGTTATTTTGCTTCCTGCCTTCCACTCCCTATATTTGTTTTTTCTCTCCCTATGAATGAATGTCTGTGAATGCCTGTATGTGTCTTTCCCTTAACTCTGTATTTTCTCTCTCACTTTTACCCTCATTCAATTTCCTCTATGTTTCTCACAGCTCTATTTTTGTATGGATCTACAGCTCATAAAAATAAAAATAATTTGGATGGTGCCTGGCGCCGAGTACCCCTACCCTTTCACATGCTTCTTATCCCCATATGCACCATATCCGATTTGTTAAAAATAAAAACATTTTTTTGAAATAGTACTCCCCTTAAGAAAGATTTTCGAAAATTAAATCATAAAATTATAGTCATAATCCTTCTAAACACTCTTATCATGGTGTATTTGATCATTTATGCGAGTGTGCCATGTAATAACGATCGTCGTGGATGGACACTTAGGTGTGTAGGATTTGTCGTTCCGCTATCTTATGCGCCCATCCTTCGGTCATTCATTATATATATAGACTATATTAAAACAGAACAGCCTAGTGCCGAGGCATAGCGCCTAAAGGGACACGTGGCATGGTATAAAATTTTGGCATGTCTCTGTCAACCTCGCTTCTAAATCTCTTGGGTATTGACCCTTTATCTTCAGTAAGTCTGATGTTCATAATGATGATGCCTTCCTACCTAACAGCCAATGATAGACCGTGAGCTAAAGGCCTCTGACAGCCTGAGAAGACTTGAACTCAAGAACGCAAGGCAAAAAATACAGTACGTACACCTTCACAATGGTCATTATTATCTATACTTCCTTTAAACGAACCGCTTTATTTTTTTCTAACCCAGGTGGCATGAACGAACCGGCATCATCTATTGTAGTGCACCCACCAGAGGGTCCGGACATAGATTCTTCAATTGTGACTGCCCTACAATTTCTGCGAGATGATAATGGTTACCGTGCAAGCTTTATTAAGAATGAAGTTGCTGAATATACATATGCCAGAGAATCGGTGGATGCGGCTGTGATAGTGGTACGAACGTTATTAAATATTTCTTCAGCCTAAGTAGTAATTCTCCTACTGGTATACAGGCTGCCTTCATCGCTGGGGTCCAATCCCAAATTATTGCTTCTACATTGGACAAAAAAAACACTACAATTCAAATAGTCACCAATGTCGTTGGATTTTTGGAATTGGTATTCGATATTCTGGGTGCCAGCATCGGAGTAATTCATGCTGTTAAGCTGAAAAAATCGATCTCCGAGGCTCAAGTGCCAGACCACCTGTTTATCGATAATGAAAGGCTGACTCATATTCGGGAGATCCTGAGCAATACATCTACCGAAGAACAAACAACTTAAGAGTTAGTGGAAAGTCTCCTTAAAGAAATGCACGAGAGGAAGAAATTCTGGAGGCTCCGTCGCACGCTATCATATGTACCCCGTGATCCAGAATTTCGAAACCACTTGTTTCGTTTATTCCCCACAGATGGAAGACGGAGTTTGATTGGATACGTCCTAGGTGTCGGGAGAAATGCAACCCCGGGACAGTCACTAATCAGTACCAGCCAGCTTGGACAGTCACCAATCAGTGCCATCCGACTTGGAGTACTCTTCTTATTGATCTCCGTCCTATGTTTTGCTGGATATTCTCAGCCTCGAGTGGTATGGATTACATGCCTGGTAGTGACTTTGGTATTTAGAGTGGGTTTTGTTGAGGAAATAGCGAGTTCCAAGGCCATAAGTAAGTCCCTATACTGTCATCATTCCTACTAGCATACTAACTATGTGTATCTCAATACTTTCAATACAGACGCACACGAAGGACCTGTGCTACAGAATTTACAGCGGTTTTCTGATACGGGAGTAGAAGTGTATCCACGTACAATGATGTGGGTATCCATCCTCCATAGCATTTTTGAAAATCTGTTGGGGTGAATGAAGGGAGTACTATGATTGTTCCGCTCTCGATTTTTTGTATGTGATCTAAAGATGTATCAATATACAACACCAGATATATATATATAAGCTCGTTTTTCCACAGGGCTGCTCAAAATCTATGGATCATGGTTAAATCCAAATAGCATATCATTGGGTATTGGTCTGACGTCATATGACAATGCTCCAAAATTAGGTTATCTCAGCCTTGGAACTATCTCCAAGGGAATTGCTGCGTAACGGCACGTGACGGGGTAATAGTAACTTTAGGGTGTTAGGAAGAATCTTTCTTTTGATAAAGAAGCTAATCTATGGTCTCTATGGGTATCCCCTTCCCGCGACGATGGGCACAGAACGTCTAGTTGTTGACCTGGGCTCTCCCCTTGTCATTCATTGTCATCATTACCCTCCATCTGCAAGATGAGCGGAATCTCCGTCGCCACCGTCGCATTCCGGGGCGCGCCGCACGCCGAACTCAAAGCCGGCCGCCCCTCGCACCACGCCAATTGCCCCTCGACGATTACCATGCCACCGTAATACGCTGGACATCATACACGTCGCGTCGGTATGCACTGGCCGTGACGAGGCCTCCCACTGCATGTCTCTCCCAACTATATGTCCAACATCCTGCCAACTGTAATACGCTGGATGTTGCGCGCATCGCGTCAGTACGCATTGGACACCATGAACGCTCCCAATGGATGTCGGGCGGATCGGGGATCCCAGACCAGACAGATCCTTGCGTACGTGCTACGGAAACCGACGAATCGCTTCATTATACGCCATGGAACGTAAGCGGCCCCTGTGCACACCGGCCATGGCCTATACACTACATTTTCGACGAAGTCCCCTGCAGGCCGAAATGACGCGTTGCGTTCCGCGGATCTGCCCTCCTCCAATCACGCACCTTGGCGACGCTGGTGCTTATTCCCACCGCCTGAATATGTCTGGCGGAATGGACGCACCCCTCCAGGCCCACAAATAGGATGAACGGATGGCTTGTCTAGCCTACAGTTCTTCAGAAAGAGCCGATGGACATACCTCTCAACCCATCAGCCTATATCGTCGAGTGCGGCAGGCCCACCCTGTACTAGCACACCTAATTCACGTTGTATTTATGAATCTCGAACGAGAACCAAAGGATGTTCATGCTGACACAGCGGTCACATGACATTACGGTGAAATAAGCACATTGAACTATTGGAGTATGGAACGAGGAACCTGACAATAACATAAACCTGTCATAGACAATCATATTAACCCGAGCTTAACTTCAACTGACGGACTTTAGACATACCATAATCTACCCCTCTAGATGGGCCGAGGTAGGATAGTTGCCCCCACCAAGGAGGGTAGCTTGAGCATCTGGACTCTAGAGGGCTGTGGTGTACAGGGCAGCGCTGACGTCAGCAGTCGCTGCCGGCTGTGCATAGACAGCAACCCCGGCGTTCCGAACTGGGACCCATGCCGGTATTTTTCCTCCTCCTCCTCCTCCTCCTCTTCCACGGTGCTGGTGGTGCTAAATGCCGGACCAATTTTGCCTCCGTAGGGTATTTGTCAGACTGCTTCCATCGGGATCTATTCTGATTACCCTGAGGTATGAAGGAAAAGTAATCAGTCCCTTTCATTAACCCCTCTCAGAGATATTCTGCATTTTTTCCCACACCTTCTTTAAGTATCCTGTGTGCCGCCTTTTCAATACAATTTTGTAGTGTACCTCTCTCGCTAAGATGCCGGCCGGTTGACACCCACAAACTATTGTAATATGTCGATGTAGCATCCTTCAAACCCATCTGGATTTTAAATTTAAGGAGTTTTTACAACCATTCATATGTCTATTTTTTTTTGGATATTTCTATTATATGATTACAGGCTGCGTGTACTTCTGTCCAATTATGAAGTCGTGGGAATATCCTCGGATTAGCTTGCTTACCTAATGTTTACATGTGTTTGTCCGCCTCGTTCTCTCTCCCTCTCCCAATTCCATCTTATCCACACACTCATCTCTCCCTGTATTCTATCTATCCACACTACCCATCCATGTACTTATGCATATCTTATCCCTTCCTCATTCCTTCATATACCCTAATAACACCCTTTCCCAGATCCTGGCACAATCCTGAGCTGCGACTTCTCCGGCATCGTCGCCGCCGTCGGTCCCTCCGTAACGATATCTGTGAAAATAGGCAATCAAGTTGCAGGCTTCGTCCAAGGCGGATACTTTAAAGATTATGGAGCCTTCACGGAATACCTCAAGACGCCTGCGGATCTAGTTTGGGTTGTGCCTGAGGGCATGTTGTCTCATGAAGAAGCTGCGACTTTATGACGCGGATTCTGGACGGCGGTGCAGGGCGAGAAATTGGTATTTGTTTATGGTGGATCGAGGGTATACTTTTGTTATTTTTATGGAATTTGGGGACTGATGATTATAATGCGTTATAGCTTCCGTTGGACTATTTGTGATCCAACTCCTTGCTGCAGCGGGATATAAAGTCGGTACTGTCTCCTCCACGCAATTTCGAGTTGGTGAATTCCCTCGGTGCAACTATTGTCTTTGATGTATGTGCTTTCGTCATCTGTTTCTTTCTACCTTCTTGATTTATCGAGTTGCTTGCCATTCGCAGTATGACTCTTCTGATGTCCTCGACCAAATCCTCGTGGCTATTATCCCTTGCGACGGGATCCTCGGCGCATTAGACACACAAGGTGCGTCTGAGGGTCAGCTCCTAGCCGTGAAAGTCTTTGGTGCTGACAGGACAGCCAAGGTTGTTACCATTCTCGGTCCGGGGGACGAAACTGCGACATTCAGACGTAACGTTGCGATCCACCGCAGTACGATGTTCTGATCTATCTCTGTCATTTATAGCTACCCTCATCTACACTATTCCTGGACATGAATTCAGCTTCGGAGGTCTTCCCATGTCGAAAGAGGATAGAGATCATATGACTGCGTTTTTGATGAAGGTGCCGGAGCTCGTGAAGAGCGGCGCTATTAAGCCTAATCGTATTAAGCTTCGGAAAGGAGTTCTGGATGGGATTGAGGGCAGTTTGGCGTATATGAAAGACGGAAAACTCAGTGCGGAGAAATTTGTTTATAAGATTTAAGTGGATGGCCATAGACATTGACATGCTTTTATTTTTTTTATTGGGAATGTAAAAGAAATGGAAGAGACTACTTATGTACTACTTATATGCAACATCTGATTATACTATCTCAGCTGACTTGAAGTTTTATCTTGGTTTAACTGCCGCCAGGTCATCAACCAGTTTCAACCCCCATAATAATATACCACATATTTTTTATCTACTTTACTTAATAATAGTACTTAATATATCTGTACTCAGAATTTATGATTGATGATGGAAGGAACAGCGCTTGCAGTTCTGCAGATTCCCATAGTTGCCAGTTGATTCCCTCATTCTCATACAATGCCACCATTCCTTGCACTCCATGGCCGGTAACAACACATCATCCAATGTACACACCGCTGATAGTGATGGAAGTACTATATTGTGTATGTGTACTGGATTGCATTCAAGACCGTATACTGCTATCTCTTTGCTGTTGAGACCAAGAACTGCACCCTTGAGGAAATTTACTATTGCACCATCATTCTTTTTTTTCTCACCTTTTTCATTTTATCAGTTTGAAGGCTATTTAGAAGAAAATTACTATTAATGATGTGCCTTATAGATTTATTAGCTGATTGTTGTTATTATTTTGGCAAATGAAAAAAAGAATGCAAAAAAAAAAAAAAAAAGAGAGGTAAGCAGCCCTTGCCACACAAAAGTGCTGGCCCACTCCCACAAGTTTTGAGTACATTCCGTATGAAGGAATCCTTGGGCCGCTCGGTAACCACCCGACAACCACAACCTTTTCCAGGTTGTAGCACCTCTGCCCACATCAGGAAAACGGGTAAAGGCGCCTAATTTTTCCGTAGAACTACACAGGCTACGAAATGTCTACGAAAAATAACAGGTCGCTATCGTTGCTAACTCTCGCTACGCCGTTCAGAACGAACTCCGCTGGTTTGAACAAATATGAGCGTCAGACGACACATTGCAGCTTAGTATCGTGCCACTACCACTCGTCCTCTCTTTACGGCCTCAAGGCCATTCATTTCCTCTCTTTGAACGAATCCACCGTACGGTAATGTTATCAATTGTGTAGAGACTGTTAAAATGATGTTGAACTCGCTCTAGAATTTGTTATCTACCACTTTCCATCGTTGACCATTAGTGAGTTCATCCAATACTAACCTTTGGGTCTGTCAGCTGACAACGGACACAGTATCCAAGTCACTTCATCTCGGTCATTATTGGTTGATGACTATGTTTTAGGAGAAGTAACCTGGTGTTAAGACATGCTGAGGAGACTTCCGAACGGACTTTAGGGTATGTAATTCAATGCTTTTCACTATCTGCTAGCTAAC
>KN837594.1:11558-24996 GCA_000827215.1 Sphaerobolus stellatus SS14 | reverse complement strand
AAATACATCCAATTCCACAGTTAGGTGTGAGTAATATTTTTATGATTTTTGGTGTTTTTAAATTAACTTATTTAAGCCCTTTGCCCAAGAATTTCTATTTTAAGCTCAGATGTCAGGGCATTTCAACTCAGCTTTAAACTCCGCTGTGCTTCTTTCACTTCTTGCCTCTTACCACCATCATCTCTGGTTCCCTCTCCCTCTCCAGCCCTATTCACATCTTTTTCTTTTATTTAATGCCTGTGAGCAATTATATTCCTATTTGCGATGTTTTTCTTTGTTTTTTTTTCCTTTCCTTTTCTTTCATTCCCATCCCATATTTCTGTCCTTTTTATTCTACTATTTCATCTTTGTTTGTTTGGAAGATGTGGGGAGCACTGGAAACTAGATGACTCTGGCGCCAGAAGCATGGGCAGCCGTCTGTGTGTGCAATCCCTCTTTCACTCATTCCTCTGTGATCTGTGTCTGTTTGGAAGATGTGGGGAGCACTGGAAATCGGATGACTCTAGATCCAGAAGCATGGGCAGCCATCTGTGTGTGCAATCCCTCTTTCACTCATTCCCCTGTGATCTGTATCTGTTTGGAAGATGTGGGGAGCACTGGAAACCAGATGACTCTGGAGCCAGAAGCATGGGCAGCCATCTGTGTGTGTTCTTCCTCTTTCATCCATTCCATTATTATCTGCTCTTGTGTGTGTCTGGAAGTTACAATGAGTGAGTAAGATTATGAATGAGTGCATTGTATTCAGAATTCAATTCTGAAGGTGTATGTAATATATGTTCTTTTGAATTAGTTAGGGATGTTAATATGAGATGATGATAGTACAATTTTTGACAAATAAGTAAGATTCTTATGCTGGGGGGGATGGAGCTCCTGACTGCACTCAGAACTCCATTGAGTTGTTAAGATGGTCTCGGAAAGTGTGAAATGACCAACCACCCATACCGGGAAGATCCCACCTTTAGTCTGTGCTGAAGATGCTCTCAATTTATAATGTACATCTATATACTTTGACCTGGAGGTCCCTAGCAGATGTATCTGGAGCAATATGACTCCAAGATTCCACATGAACTAACTGTCAACTTGGCACCTACTTTTAACAAAATTCCCCCACTTCAGAAGGATACAGGATGGCATGTCTTAGGGGATGTCATTACAGTGGAGAAGAAGGTACAGGAGTACATTGGATGGAATGCAGTCCCTTCCAAAAATGCACCTGTTGGGCAAGATACTGATTTGTTGCAGAGATAGGGTCGATAAGCATGGGGATTGCCCGAACGAACCTCTCTGGGCTCTGGACTCGCCTGAGAACGTACCATTATCCACGAAATCCAAGCAATGTACAAATAACATGGCCAGTTTGTTCGCAGATCCTCATGTTGAATTCAAGAGCGTCTAAAATGGAAGTCAATATTGTGATTCAGAGTGCGGCAAAACAAGTTATATACTCACCTGGCTTCCAAGACTTGAGTGTCATGTAGCTTAGCATGAAGTCAAGACCATGTTGATGGAAGTAATCGGCATCGTGAAGGACAGCCCTTTTGACTTTAGAAGGCAAGTAATATGCCATCGAATCCGTGTCGCCAGTGAATGCGGGGTGGACCATGATATGGAAGCAAGTGTCGAGGATAGAGGGATGTATGATATATTCATGGATACTGTGCGAGGTGAGGACAGTGCTGTTTTAGTAAAGGCTGATAATAGACTTACTTGGGCAGTGTCGTAATGTTGACATCTACCTTTACCAACGCTTCACCCTCCCGAATATTACACTCTACGACTCTGCGAAAGAGGGTGCCGTATTGGGCAAAATATTTCAGCTCCTCGTAGAATCCTGATATGAGGGGGCTTTAGTTTCCATCGGAGATAAATCGATACGAAACAATGACGCACAGTCAATCCTTAACTTTTTGCAATGACTCCTGACATCTTGAATTGGAATTCTTTGCACTTCACCTTCACATGATCGAGTGGACATAAAGCCGTCAGCGTGCAGACGAAGAGACTAATGGCTCTGTCAGCTACGACACAAACTATGTCATCAATGTACTCACGTTAGCACTGAATGTGGCATCGACTGAAAAGTTCACCTTCCATTGTAAAGCCGTCTGAGCGAACTCCAAGCCAAGCAACGTAGCTTTGAATCGAACCTTCCACAGTTGCTTAGCACCCTTCTCAAACGGCTATAGTTGTGGATTAATATCTGTTAAAACGTTTGAAATGATACTATGCTTACTATTTCTAGATACCCAGCAACAGGCATGATAGGTTCTCCACGAATCATGTGCTCTGCGATATCGGGATGCGTTTGAGAGTTGATGAGGAGGTCATAACGTTTCAAGGGACCATCACTCGATGTGAACTGCTTCAATCTAATTGTTTATGAGTGATCAGAGTAATAGGGAACAGATTTGGTAGAGAAAGAATATTGTGGAAGCATAGCTTGATAGTCGACTGAATGGCATTTGTTGACAGCTGAGTAGTTGATCGTGTTGTATTCCCACGTCGTGAGCTTCCCGATAGACTCCAGCAATGCCGTCGATTCCATGAAGAGACTTCCTTCGAATGGAGCATTGGGCAAGTAATTGTAGAACGAAATCGCACCATTTTCGACCAAATACGAAGATAAAACCGGGTGGGGGCTGATATCAATGAAGCTGCCGGCACCTTCTCCCTTCAATAAAGCAGCATTAGCCCCAGAGAAACGAACAGGTTGGATGGCATTTTCCCAGAAATACCCAGGCGTGAAGGAACCTTCGAATTTGAGTCCCGTGAAAGTGGAATAGGTAGTGACCTGTGGAGTATGGTCCCCAGGATATTTCTTAAAGATCGTGTTCATCTCCGCAAGGTACTGCTCTTCACAGAGGTGCATACACTTGGAGTGAACCGGAACCTTTGTTCGTAATACGGCTACAAACAAGCCACGTGATTTGGCAAGGTTCATGGCTTCTTCACCGAGAACCCGTTCGCCAATGAGTATAGGCTGCAGGAGCGTTGTAGCAACCAAGTTCCAGGGTCCATCCCGTGGCATGGGGCTGTGCAAGAATGGTAGTAATAATATCATTTGTCTCATCCGGATTCGAATGCTAAGCCGCCATTGTACTGCCGACCTTCTCGACCAAAGTCATAACCTCTCCACACTTAATCACAATTTCCTGAGCCATTTCCTGTGAACCAGCACCGGAAGTGTATAACAGGGCAGTTTCACCTGCAGAGTGCCTGATCACAATGTTGGGGTGGACGTTGAAGCTCGCAAGGAGGTTGAAAAGCGCCATCTGGAAGATTGCAATGGAAGGCAGAATGAGGGAGATGAGCCAGGTGCCGTTGAGAGAGACTTTATTGTTAACATCGTTGAAGAGTCCTGTTTCCTTCAGAAGAGATTGGCCAATGATCGATTCGTAAAAGGCATCCATGTGGTCAATGCTAGCCGTAAAGACACGGTATTGTTGGTAGAGTTCGCGACCCACTATCAAATAATAAGTAAAAAAAAATAGATAACGAGATAAAACGCTAACATATACGTAGTGTTCCAATGTTGTGGTTCTTGTCCCGAGAAAACAAATACAATGGGTGCTTTGGCCGAGGAACAATTACCAAGTCAGGGAACTTGAGCGGACCTGCCTGCTCAGGAATCCATACTCCATATGATCTCCACGTCATTCCCTTTGATCTCCTGCCGGAAATAGTGGCCATGTGTGCTAGCTTCTCCTTTCCGTCTGCTTCTCTACCATTGCAATTTCTTCCACTACAGCAGCTGAACTACGAGGGGACAAGCCTCCTGCAACGAATAGGACTGGGTGCTGTGAAGTAGTCGAGATAGCTTCGGGCTGCGAGCGACAAGGAGGACCTTGAATCAAGGCATGCGCGTTGAGCCCACCAATACCGGAGCTAGTTATTGAAACTAAAGGATGTCCATCTGAACTTCGAGAAGTAATGGGTGTAGGTTCTGTGACGGGACGAAGGCGATATTGGTCCCAACGTATAGCTGGGTTGGGTGTCTTCAGATTAACGTTCGGCGGGATTATGCCGGTTTGGAAAGTCATGCAGAATTTGCATAGCGAGGTGGGGAAGGAGGTTATTTCGAGATAACTATTAGAATATTATCAAGAGAAATGACATCCAGACGGGGAAGGGTCATGTACCCGATGTTTCCCTTCACACTTTCAACTAGAATTTCTCCGTCTCGCTTGAATTGTTCGCCAACCCAGTTGGTTTCAGTTGGATCTCCAGCAGCGGTTCCTAAACAGTTTAAATAGGCTTTCAATATTCAGCGAAAGCCTAACCGTACCAGTTGCATGTAGCTCGAGGAAATCAGGCTCAGAAGGTGACTTTCCAGTACCGTCGTATGCCTGCTCCATTGCGTTAATCTGTGTCTCTGCGACAGGTGCATTTACTGGTGCTGCATCGCCAGAAGAATTAATGCCGGTTCCTAAGACCTGTCAAATTTGTTAGTAACTAATTGAGAAGCCATTGGAAAGGCACGTAAGGCATGGATATTGTCGTCATCGCAAATTGCAGCGTTCAATGGTTTAAGGACCACTACACATGCACCCTCACCGCGTCCGAAACTGCGTTATTTTAGCAAATGGAGTTGATAGAAGATCGGAAACGTTACCCGTTTGCGGAAGCATCGAATGGCTTGCACTTTCTATCCGGAGATAACAAGGACCCTGTGCTATACTGTATCCAATCGACCAAACTATCGTGATGAAAATCAATATAATGTTCATTTTAATTTTGAATCACGCACCGATGGTTTAATTGAGATCCTCCTATTAGCACTGTTTCACATTCTTCAGCTCGTAACGCCTGAACGGCCAGATGTAAGGCGCTAACAGTGGAGCTACACGCAGTATCTGTGGGGAGTGATGGGCCAACGAGGTCTAAATGATACGAAACCTTGTTGGCAATGGAGTAAGAATACCCTGCGAAGGTCCCTCGTGCTTCGTATACATCCTACAAAAATAGGTGTTAATGCTAGCATAACCGTGCACGAGCGGAATTACGAACGGGGTCGGCCATGGACTGAATGCCGAAAACGACCCCAGACATGTAACATCCTACGTTGCGTCCACGGTATTCGATTCCTGCGTTGAGGAGGGACAGTAAGGAATGTTCAACGAGTTTGCGGGTGCTCAGGGCCATCGCTCTTGCGTCTGCCACTGTAATACCAAACTCAACATGGTCGAATTGGTAAAGGTTCTTCAAAAATGAACCCTTCTGAGTAACAATTTGTCTTAATTTGTGACCTTTCCATCTATCAATACCACGTTAGCTGGAAACTATGACGTCATCCGTGAGCTTACGCGTCAATGTTAAATCGTTCTGGGAGTACAGTTTCGTACGACTCTCCTTTGTTTAGGAGAAATTCGAAAAATTCCTTGTACATCAGTAAACTCAATTTGATGTCCCGGCCGATCCTGAGTGATCCGGGAACACTGTCTATTCATTTGGGGCGTTTCAGACACCCTGGACAGCGCTGGATCGGCTTGGACACACGGGAACACTGCACCCAGTTTACTGATGTAGTCGTGGTTCTTAGTACTCAAAGTTCCGCTGGGTAGTTCAGCGGAAATCTCAATCTAACAGAGGAAGCAGCGGATGAGGCGTATGTCATGAATAGGGATGTATGGCTTACATTGACAATAGGTTTTCTTGTCATTGAAGACATATCTGCGTCAATGGAATGGGCTTGCAAGCTTCGTTTCGAGGAGCTTGGCTTCGATCTGGGCTTATAAAATATCATACTCCGAATAACCTATTGTTTACACCACCACGCGCTAGAATGTCATGCTGTAAGTATTCCCAAAATTACTATTATCAGAAGATATTCCATTGATTTGTAGAAATTCGAGAAGTAGATGGGGCTCGCCGCTCAAGTTGAGCAGCTGAAAAAAGCCCGAGGCGCTAAGCGCTGGATTCGATGCTTTGGCGCACGAAGTTATAATCCTAGCCATAATCTTGAAGCCTTATTGTAGCTAGCAGTATCCCAATACGGCCCAGGCAGAGCCATCTTGGAAATGTCATCCACAATCACTGATATATACTCACACTACTTCCTGCAGGTTAACACCTTCAGTTTAACTTTACTCAATGCGTGTCAGAAATTCGTACGAATTAGGAAGATATGAAGCGGTTTATTGATCCGGTCCTCTGGACTTAAAGCAGCGGAAGCCTTCAACCGAACTCAGTGTACTCCTTGGCAAGAAATATTCCTGGCTGGCGGCGTGGCACCTCAAAACTGTCATAGCATTCTGTTTAAAGTTGTCGCGGAGGGCCCTCCAAATACAATCTAACATTTGCGAGCCAGGTAATTTCTTCTCCTGTTCTATTTGGGCCTGTGGAAGCATAATCATCCCTAAGCAGTAGTGGATCATACATACTAATAATATCCGTCTCAGTCTCAATGTTAAGTCCTGGATTAGCTTCACGAGCCACGACCTTCTTAAACGGTTCGTGGTTGGCAAGATCCCTGCCGAATTTGAAGGCTTCAGCCATAATATCCAAGTCGATTTGGTGGTCGAAGTAGTTGGCATCGAGAGCAGGATACGTGGTGGGGTCCTTTGAGATAATGTGCGCCATGCCACGAGAGAAGGGGTTGCTCGAGATAAACACAAGCGAAATGTAGCACTTGCCGGCTTCAGCCTTGTCTGATTATACTATAAAGGCTAAAGATGCAATAAGAATATAAATTCTAATATTTTCACTAATCCATCCCGTCAGAACGAGGTTGACAATGATCTCGAAAACGGGCATGTCAGGGCTCTTAAGCCTCGCCATCTTTAGGCCATATTGCTTCTTGAGTGCAGTGGGACTTTGGAGGGTTTTCTTCCAAAGCCTTTTCGTGTTTCACGATGATGTCCTTCATTTTGTCGGTGACGTGTTGAAGGGAGAGGAAGCTGACGCCCGAAACAGCGTTGGCGAGGAGGCTACGTTTCTGGGAAAAGCTGAAATGCACATTGATTATTAACATGTCGTGGAATAATGATCGGGATAGACGTACTATACACCCGATTCTTGCTGAAGAAACTCCGGGTCTCCGAGCTTGTTCAACGAGTTGATTCCACTCTCAAGCGTTACCTCTGGAGGGCATAATTATTTTAAAAATGAAACAACCAATACGGGGAGACTTACCCCAAGAAACACTGATATCGGCTACATGGTCCTGTGTAATCCTGCCGGATTACTTACACACATATTAGGTTCCGCCTTGATGACATAACGATAGATGCTCCATAGTATTTTCCATTATCGTTTAACTCTACTGTCACCGTCATGTAACTACTCTCTTGTTCATTGAGGAATACACGCTGGTCCTATCAATATCTTGGACCGACACCCAGCGAGGCTGCATTAGACAGCAGCCTTTCATCCTGCATGTTGGTACCTACGCTCGGAAGGTCGATCTTTAGGTCGATGCCGAGAGGCTTAAGAACCTTAGGGTCTCGGATGCGGCAAACTGACCATCTCCGATGTTCCGCCCTTCCCACAGTTTGGCATGATTCTCTTCAGGGAAAAATCTGGCACAGATGTCCTGAGATGATTAGTTTGCCGAGATTTGCCGAAGAAATGCTTAACCGTGCGAAGGGGAGATCTCCGGGGATGACCAGTCTGCCCTGTAGTAGCGTGTGATGTTGATACCCTAACCGGCAGTTGTTCACCCAGTTGTGACCGACCTAATCCTACCCCTTACTCCTGTCCATATGCTTGCTTGCTTCATCAGGGATGCATGGTATATATCAACACTTTAGTTCAGGATCATAAGAGATCATAGGGGTCTCCGCTCAAAGTGTTGAGTAACGGACACTATGATTGTGCCTAAATCTCAAGCCTACAGGATAGTTCGTATGGCTTTACATCTGCTTTGCTGTAGCGGAACCTTGCCAGGATCATAGGAGATCGTAGGGATCTCGGCTCAAAGTGGTGAGTAATGGACACTATGATCGAGCCAAATCTGAAGCTTGCAGGATAGTTCATATGGCTTTGCACCTGCTTTGCTGTAGTGGAACCTTGCCCATCTACAAAAGCCTGCAGGACTTACGGCTTCACAGTTTCACACCACCCTCCCGCACCTTCATAACCTCGATGGGCCATTCCACATCCGTGATATCCCCATGACTGATAATCACGTGACATCCACACCAGCACCCATGGATGACATTCAAGGAACAGTGGTATTGCCACCCGGACTTGGACCTGCTGAACAACCTGCATCGGCAGCCTCCCCTCAGCCTAGTACATAGTATTCACCTGAGTGTTTTTCACGACATATTGACGATTGGTCTTGTAGGGATGGTGGGAGCGCATGCAGATGACAACAAGCCTGCAGCAAATGAAGGTTCGGCGCAAGGTCTGGATACCTCCATGTTGTCAACCCCAGCACATTCAGGTATGATCATACTATACCATATCATAGAGCTTCCCTATTGACACACTATTTAGACCCCAGCAAGGAGGCCGATGAGAATTGCGCACCATCTGGGGCTGGCAAAACTACTGCAGGTAAGTTGGTGGTAGCTCAGTACTTGTGAAATGATGGTGAACGTATCTTTTGACTGTAGACCCCACTGAACCGGGGGCCCCCAAAGGACCAGAGCCTGAGAAGATTGATGGTGGTATGTTGTATAGTTACTCATTGCGCTCACCACTAACCACTTGCATTGTTGTAGTTATCCAATGGACATGGCCTCCTTTTGTCAAGACGAACCGTGATAATGTGTGGAGTGTAAACCCGCTTGGCGTCAATTGGCTCATTGAAAGGCTACCGGATTATGACAAGGTAGAAGGCCCTCAAGGTGTCCCACTATTGGAATATGAGAAGCGATTGAAAGACAAGAGACTGAAGTTCAAGAAGAAGCTCGCAGATGATTACATGGCGCACTTCAAGAAGTACGACTTAAAGAAGCTGCTGCCACCAAACCCAAGCCAGAAGCAACTCAAGGCGGCTGACAATGTAAGTCTATATCTATATGGTTATGTATATGGTCGGACTTACCTGATTGCAGCGTGTGCTGAAGAAGATCAACAACCTTTTGCGTGACCGCCACAAGAAGCCTGGTGATCCCCTCGACATGCTAGATCTGCTATTTCGACATGTTCGCAAGACTACTGCTCGTGATTGTTGGGCTAAATCTGACCCGACATACAACTGATGTACAAGGAATTTTTCGAATTTCTCCTAAACAAAGGAGAGTCGTACGAAACTGTACTCCCAGAACGATTTAACATTGACGCGTAAGCTCACGGATGACGTCATAGTTTCCAGCTAACGTGGTATTGATAGATGGAAAGGTCACAAATTAAGACAAATTGTTACTCAGAAGGGTTCATTTTTGAAGAACCTTTACCAATTCGACCATGTTGAGTTTGGTATTACAGTGGCAGACGCAAGAGCGATGGCCCTGAGCACCCGCAAACTCGTTGAACATTCCTTACTGTCCCTCCTCAACGCAGGAATCGAATACCGTGGACGCAACGTAGGATGTTACATGTCTGGGGTCGCTTTCGACATTCAGTCCATGGCCGACCCCGTTCGTAATTCCGCTCGTGCACGGTATCGGCAAACTGCGTTTCCTATCCAAATGCAGTCACGGCACGAACTCTGGGATGAGATGCCAGATGAGGAAAAGGAGAAATGGGAAGCTGAGTCCTTGAAACAGAAGCAAGTGCAGCCAGGCCGGTACATAGTTGTTTATCTTGCCAATTCTCCGCTGAGTACTCAAGGCATTTCAGAGCAGAATTGTTGGCTGCGATGGCAGAACTTTGGGCCTTGATGGGAGATGCATGGGTGGGTCGCACTGGGTGGTATATGGAGATTAGGGCTGTGGGGGTTGGGGAGGATGGCCTACCCCATTACTACAGGTACTTATCTTCACGATTGCATGCAGTGGATGGGACTGACAGTGGAAAAGTGAGAAGTTCACACCTGTGGTCAGTGGTAGGACCCTCAATTATTCCATGCAGCCTGAATCAGAGGCATATGACATATCTTTGCGCAAGATGGCGGCCAATCTGAGTCAAGGTGCTCTATTTTATTGTGCTGATTTGTCCCATTATTCATATTCTTGCAGTCAAACTTGAGGAGGTCATCAATGTTCCTTCATGGAAACCGAAGGTCTTTGTGCCGAGACCAAAAGGCGGGCCTCTGGTGAAGTTGACTGGCACCGTCAAAAGGGACGAAAAGGGTGATATAGTCAGTCCAGAAGACGCCTTGCGTGAAGCTATTGTCAATTACATGAACATGACCTTTGGTGAGTATTGTAACATGCATGTCGACAATGTCATCTCATGTGCCTGGCTTACCTGATAGCTTTATGTCCGTTTTCGAGGGAAGGTGGCAAGGGTCGACCTAGCAAGCCGAACTGGAACAAGATGTGGGTCCAGGGTATGGATACGTACGTGGATCCACAAGTCCTACCACCATCACCCTTCGTGTTTGACAAGCCAGAGCGGCTGAAGTATGAAGACCTGAAGACTCTGGGAGTTTGGCTGTTGAAGGCTGAGATGGGTGAGCTTACGCCTGAACAGTGTTTTCGGTGGAAAGGCCAACAGATGGGTGCAGCAATTAGCGTTAAAAGGTATGTGTGAGGACTACTTTGTGATTACAATCTTGCTCAAGCTTGGCATTTGGGAGGTCAGGCATGACAGCTGAGAAACCGGAAGTGGCAGAGGCTGTTCGAGTGGCTGCAGATACATTGATTTTGGGTTCGGATAATGATGGCAAGAGGTATGTTCTACTTAGATTGCATGATCAGAAACTAAATATTGTTTGACGTTAGGCCACTGGAGAGGCCAAGTTTGCCAAGTAAGAAGAAGAAGGGATCCGCAGTCATTGTCGCATCTAATAAGAATGAGCCATCGGCAGAGGTCAGTTCCATTGTGCAGGAAGAAAAACTGCAGCCTAGGAAGATATCTGGTCGCAAACGAACAAGAACTGCAATGGAGAAGATAGGTGAAGACATGGTGCCACCCCCTCCGAAGCAGGCACGAGGGCGGCCACGTATGCAGAAGGCTGAAGAGAGCGATACCGAGGAGGACAATCCTTCCGAAGCCCTAGTGGTCAATGGACACCCTTCACAGACCTTCGATGGAGATATGGTGAAGGTGAGACAATATTATCGACCTCAGATGGTTTGCCTGATGCAAAGAGTAGTGGCATCATGACTTTATTCGGCGGACTGATTGGCTGGATTGGGAACAGGGATTGGTGGAGGGCCCTATGGGATCACCAGTGCCATTGAGTGCAAGGTTCATCGAGGCAATGGAGGTGCGCTGCCCATCTGTTTTGGTCGGTCAACCATCTTCGCTAGCATTGTTTGAAATGGACTGACTCTTCATTAAGGGAGGTCAACTTGATATAGCCATGCCTGAAGATTCCCCTGAAATAGGTGGTATCATTGATGACATTCTCATTCCATCAAACCCACTACCCAACCCGTCTATTCTTCAGATGTGTGGCACCAAGAAAAGTGAACAGGTTTTCAATAGCCTTCACAAATGGGCAGGAGAGGCTCTCCTTGCCATCACCACATTTCCCACAGACCTCAAGCTGAGTGTTTTGCGTGTAGGTGGAAACCTCGGGTTATTTCCTGGCCTGCGTGCAGTGGAATTCCTGCGGCGATATGTCCGTAATGTGGACAAAGATCCAACGAGATTGTCACAGGTGGATTCGCTCTTGCAACAATATGATGCCACTTTGGCCCAGGAGGCATGGTGGCGGTGGGCAATCATGAGTTTTGCACAGAGCAAACATACACACAGTGGGCTCTTGTACGAAGCATGGCTACTTTGGATGGAAACTGTGATGCAAGGCAATGTCAGTGCAGATGATGTAAGTGTGGATGAGATGCGATGGGAAGCAGCTCACATATGTTTCTCTCTAGTGGTTTTATATGCAATGGAGGAATGGCTCGCGCCCTAAGATTATCGATGACATCTCGCATATTACATTGAGGCGTGTCAGACCTATCCAGACCGATGACTTCGGGGTTCCCTATGCAGACGACACATGGAAGAATGATGAGATTACAGATGGGATGCAAGCATGGAACAAGGAAATGACTGAGGCGCAGTTCAAGATTGGCTGTGTTGTGGAGCGCTTTCTGTGGGTATACGGGTTATACATGATAGCTGGTCCTGGAGGGGCATTTGCAGTCAAATGGTGCAAACGTGCTGTAGAGGACACTGCACGCTGGCTTGTGCAATGCTCGTGAGTAATTCTTACCTATGGGTTTAACAACATAGTAACAGTGACATAGCAAGGAACGACAACCGGATATTCTGAAAGGCAGGCACCCCAGGTTAAGGTAAGTGTATTTGCAGAATTCGCTTCGGAGATATGATTGATGTGGCGGCAGTGGGGTGATAGTGCCAAAGCCTGCACAAAGACAGAGGAAGAAGGCATCTCAGGACCCGGTATGATAATCAATTATATGATTCAATATTGTTTAGCTCACTGCCTGCCCACAGCTGCTATTGCTCGATGCGTCAAATCCTTCAGCCATGGTGCCTACAGAAGATGTGATTCATGTGGCACGCAAGCTGCGAAGCAAGGCACATCCTGAAATCGCAGAACCCTCATTGGGCACTGATGCGGAGGTCAACAATGGAAATACACTGAGTGGAAATGTGTATGTCTTTCTTCTAGATGTTGGCAATCTTGTGACTGAGTTTGGATGTACTACTAGGTGATCTTCCTCTCGGCTCAACCCTGCTAAATCCGGTACTAAGCCCAGAGAAGCTGCAAAGTCGAAGTGAAGGAATGTGGTGTCGTGGTGAATAGGCAGACACTGATTAGATAGGATGAAAGAATGTAATTTATATATCTGCAATGAATTCTGCCTATGTAATTATCTTATCTAACACTGTTCGATTGTGATTGTCTGAGAATACAGCGAGGGAGACAGTGATGCTGCGGTATATGCTACAGTATATGTGCTCCTACTGATGTGGTCTGCTACAGCATCCGGATGAGATGTGTTTGTTTTAATCTGCTGCTACAGCATTCTGGTGGGGGAGGTTCCATTGGTTGATTTTCCATGGACCTGCTACAGCATCCAAATGGGAGGGCTTCGATATGTTCATTTCATTTGTAATTGGCTACAGCATCCAGGTGAGCGGATCTACTCAAAGTTGGTATGCTACAGCATCCAGGGGGCGCCCTGCGGCAGTGGTTTGCAGTGGCATCACAGGTTTGGTTACTTTACTGGGCATGCTACAGCATCCAGGTGGTAATGTTGCCTCATACTGCGAGTTGGTATGCTGCGGAATTCAGGTACAGCCATTTATCTTTGGTTTGTGAGAGCATCCAGGCAGAGGAGGTTGATATTATCTTTGGTGTGCTACAGCATCCAGGTGGAGGCATTTGATATTATATTTGGTGTGCTACAGCATCTAGGTGGAGGCATTTGGTATTTTCTTTAGTGTGCTACAGCATCCAGGT
>KN837591.1:0-25087 GCA_000827215.1 Sphaerobolus stellatus SS14 | reverse complement strand
AATCTACTGGTGCATATGTGGTTAAAATGGGTACTGGAGCTATCAGCTGGCGAAGCAAACTACAGACAATGGTCACTCTGTCTACTACAGAAGCAGAGTACATTGCTGCAGTGTCTGCTGGACAGGAAATCTTATGGTTGCGAAATTTATTCACTGAACTTGGCTATGTGATTGAAGGCCCATCTACACTATATGTTGACAACCAGTCAGCTATATCAGTTGCCAGGAATCCAGAGCATCATTGTCGTATCAAACACCTTGACCTCAGATTCTACTGGCTAAGGGATGAAGTGAACAATGGGAAGATCAACATTGAATACTGTCCAAGACAAGAAATGCCAGCTGATATGTTAACAAAGGGGTTGCATAGGGTTAGGGTACAGGAAATGTTACCATTATTAGGGGTAGAAAATCCGGAACAGATGTCATAAGGGATGTCTCATTAGGGGGGAGTGTTGAAAGTAGCCTCTACATCCCTTACTTCTCTATTATTCATTATGGTCATTATAGTATAGATATCTCAATTATATGTTATATCTCTTTTTTATATGGTCTATCTTCATGTTATATGTGATTCTATCAGATAGTTTACGCTTTCATGTACCGGCGCTTACCCTGCTTATGTAAGCGCCATAGATAGCGCCCTGGAGACAGTGGATGTAGCTCTTTGACCTTACATCCACCTTGTGTCCTCCAGGTATGTTGTATTTCAGACTCAAACTCTTCAATATACATGACCTTACATCCACCTTGTGTCCTCCAGGTATGTTGTATTTCAGACTCAAACTCTTCAATACACAAGACCTTACATCCACCTTGTGTCCTCCAGGTGTTGTCTCGCTGTAGGAGCCTTAAGCGCCCATTACATCGCACAACAATCTATCCATCCATTGATTTATTAGTTCATTTTATGTTGCCTTTTTATCAATTTTGACTACGGAAGTTTTATGGCTCACCCTGTATTTAAACTTCATGTTTTTCGTCATATTTCATTATCTTGTATCTCTCTCCTATTTTCTCTCACATCCTGAAAAGTGTGGAGTCAGAAACTCAAGTAGTTTTTATTCAATTTCAAGTCTATTTGAGCTGGATAACAGAGCTGAGTATTACTTTGAGCACCTAAAGTACTAAAGATAGTATTTCAAGCAGTATCATATAATTGTCATCAATTATATTTGAACATTACCCTGAAATAAGCCACAAGCAGTCACATCCACCCTAGATCTGATCCAATTCACTAAGTTTATCCTTACGCTATTTTTGGGTTCACTTACCCATCTTCAGTTCCAGCTATCTTTCATTGACCAGTCTTGTAAACTGTTTCTCCTTAGGTCCATGTGACTCAACAACAACGTTGATGAACTGCCTGTGAAGACACTCAATACGCATACTTCACTTACCATCAATACACTCAAATTCCCGTGGCTCTTATGATATGAGGTTGTGCACTCTGCAGGGAACTCCATCCAGTATCGATGTGGACATGACTTCATTAACGCTCTTCTGCACAGTTGTGGTGATATTTACGGAGATCTTATTGTCCATTCATACCAATCTGACCCTAGATGTTGTACCACCACCTTCACAACTACCTTTATACCTGAGCTCAGCCTTCATCGAGGTGATCATATCAATCATTTGTTAATGTCATCCATTAGGCCATTGGCTTCTTGGAATCTTAATCTATCTATGGAGGATCCAACAGTCACCTGGCTGTTCTTCAACAAGGAAAACTATACCTTGAATGGGATTGTTCCCAGAATGCACTGAGTCTTGTCAGGTTACACCTTCGGGCCACTGTGTTGTACCAGAAAAATGACCACACTAGGATTTGAACCTAGGACCTTCCCATAATATCTAGGATGCTCTACCAGCTGAGCTATAGGGTCTATAGGTGAGTGCTACTGTTGATTCAATATGGCTGTAATATTACCATACTCAACACACTGACACCACCCATAGACTCCACAGTCAGGTTGTGATGCTCCTGTCCAATAGTGAGCTGTCAGTGCCATTGAACCATGACAGGAAACAGAAGACCCAGAAGTTAGATCTCATTTTGGGTATTCTATTTGGTGTGATTGGTTTGTCTTTCCTTTTGGGGTGTCTCGTATACATGTGTCTGTCAGAGCCTATCAAGAAAGGCCTCGAGAACTTGGCCCTGGTGCCTCTTGCAGAAGTACCCTGTATGTCAGTCAAACAAGCCCCTGTTGGTGTTCTCCCCAAGAAAATAAGATTGGTTGATGAAACTGGGATTTCTCAAGTGCACCATGCCCCAGTGACACCTCTGTCAGTGAAGCCTTCTCTGCTGGTGATGTCTTCTGCCTCTAGCACTCCAAGATCTATATCCTCACCTATATCAGTAACATCATCAAAGGAGGAATTCCCTATAGTGATCATACCTTCTGTCAGGGAAGACATTGACACTATTATCCTAGCTACATTGTCAACAACAGACAGTGACATGTCTGCACCAACTGCCTCCCCAGATGACTCCCGTCTTATGGTGGTGATTATTCCTTCTTCACAGGGGGACCTTCAGGCTGTCATCTTGACTACACCGTTGACAATGGACATCAACATGTCCACACCAACCACCTCCCTATGGTTCAAGAAGAGATAGATGTAGACTTGGGCCACCATTGTCAGCACAAATTGTCTTATTGCTATGGTCTTCAAGAGATGTTTAGTTATGAGGTTGTTCTTGCACATTGCAAGGATAAAATGACTTCAGACTGGCAATTGAAAAGTCTTAATGACTATGCACATCACCTTGCTTCAATTAAACATCTTAACCCGAAAAATGATTGTCTAGATCAATTGTGGCAACATAATGCCTCTGATCGGGAAATCTATCATGAAGCCTATGAGAAGATTGGTTATGATATGGTTCTTGATAAGGGTGGTAAGTGTGGATAATAATTTATAAATATTGCTGAAATTGATTTTTTTAAATCTAGATTGGATTGTGATTCATAAAAATGCAGTGGATGTGATTCACAAGGGAGTTTGGGAACAATGATGGATTCTTTTGGGAACCAATTATTGTATGGGGATCACCACATGCTACCAGGCATTATCTTAATGGTGTGGTACTGATTAAGATAGAGGAAGATGGGAGTATTCAAGGTAAGAATTTTAATTTTATTTGTAAATTTGGAAGATTAAACTGGTAACAATAGATATACTGGAACCTGTCTCTGATAACATTGAAGGGAATGCAGAGGAGCTTACAGTAGAGGAACATAACACTGTGTTTGTTGGTGGAAAGGAGAAGAAGGAGAAGAAGAATACAAAGGAGAAAGATCAGTCTCAAGAGGAATCCAACAGGGCTGAGGATGAATTTGTACAGATAGATTCATCATTGAGTAGCCCAGGTGGTTCACCTGCAGGTCTATCACCAGATTCACTCAGAGGATGAAGAGGAGACTCACAATCACCAGCTCCAGGTTCACCAGGTGGGGGACCAGAACATTCACCAACTCATTCAGCATCTGGACATTCAGGATCTAATGATGGTGCTGGAAGGAATAAAGTGCCCTCCTCTGGTCAAGATTTTGAGTCTGAACCTCTTGATCCATTATCTTTTGATAATGAAAATGATGCTGGAGAGAACAGAGATGGTATGATATTATTTTGAAATATATATGTGAGAGAAAATAACAAAGTTTTGATATTATAAATATCTATATACTTTGACTACCCCCTCCGGGTTAGAGTTAGGGAATTCTATGGTTAGCTAACCCTAAAGATTATGTAATTGGAAAAGATTATATACTTATAGCTAGTGAGACTTGGTGAATGGGAATTGTGTCTGGGGGATGGCTCTTGGCACTGAGGAAGAGTGGGGGGGTGCCAGTATTGTGTTTGTACAATCAGCTTCCCCTGGCTACTGCTATTATATGCTTAGTAATGCCTAAAATGGTGTCTCCTCCCCAGGGGGTGGGGGATGCTAAGTATGAGTGAACTAATTGTGGCCATGCCACAACTCTACACACTCTACATATCTGTGTAGAGTCGTGGCATGGCCACAGTTGGACCAATAGCAAAGGGGTGAGTGCGACTTTACACAGATGACTCACCCCTTTGCTAATGGTCCAGCTATAGAGCATGGCATATAGCACAAGGGTGGTCACCACTTCTCTCTAATGATGACCATGACAGGATCCATTAGTTGTTGTGAGGATTAGAGAACATTCAAGCTGGCCAGCACTCACTGTCCCCTTGACCACCTGTTCTCCCATGAATGCTGAAGGCATTAAAGATATCATTGCACCTTGATCAACCCTATGGAGCTTGCATTTGGGCAATGTCAACCTGCACATTCTGGGGGATGATGAGATCAGCAGAAGTCACTGTCAAGTCTCAATGTGAGTTTGATGGCTCTTGACACCTAAAGAGATGTGATGTTTATTTCAGGAAGGATCTAAATGGCAAACCATATGCACAATTAGATCTTCCTTCAGCTAAAACAGTCAAACTGGGTAAGAAGCAATCCATCTTTTTAACTGAACAAGGAGATCTATGCCCTTTAGCAGTGCTGCAAAATCTGTTTGCTGTAGTGCTGGCAAGAGCCCTGGGCCCTTTATTCTGCTAGAGGGATGATAAAGGAGATATTCAACCTTTGGTAAAACAGTCAGCCATCAAGTTAATCAATACTAGCTTGAGAAGCTGGAGATGGGGAACAATGTTTAGACACTCCTTCAGAATTGGGGGTGCCTCTTATTATTTAGCCCAGAAGGTGGACTCAGAGATAATCAGAATCACTGGTCAGTGGAGATTCCTAGCATACAAAACTTATATTCAGGCTTTTGAGCAGACAGTCTCAAGACATATGAGTGGCCTGAACTGTAGAGCCTTTTAGGTTGGGGTTATGCTGATATATTGCTGGGGGTTGGCTCTTATGGGTGAGCAGTGAGTCTATTCTGTGTACCAAGCTGAGCTAATGCTCAGCCCCAACCCAACCTATCAGCTCTCCTTAGGTTTGCGTCAATCCAGATAAGTTTTTCGGTGCCGGCAGATTCCCTAAGCTTGCACAGGAACTCTGTCAGCAGCTAGTGTCCAGCTGAGCGGAAGCAGATGCAAACCTTCTCTGTCATTAGTCATCATCTACAGATATGGACTTTGGACACAATCACTCTTTCATTCATTCCTAATAGTCCTTTTTCACCTTTCCCGCCATCCCACCCTTACACATTATTTTTGATTAATTTTCATTATTCTGTCAATATCTATTTTTGAGGTAGCATATCAGCAGATTCTGTTCATGTAGTGTTGTGTGATGTAATGGGTGCTTAAGGCTCCTACAGCAAGACAACGCCTGGAGGACACAAGGTGGATGTAAGGCCTTGTATATTGAAGAGTTTGAGTCTGAAATACAACATACCTGGAGGACACGGATGCGATCTACAGCACTTACATAAGCAGGGTAAGCACCAGTACACAAACCATAAACTATCTGATAGAAACACATACAACATGAAGATAGGCCATATAAAAAAGAGATATAACATATAATTGAGATATCTATACTAGAATGACCATAATGAATAATAGAGAAGTAAGGGATGTAGAGGCTACTTTCAACATGTAGCAGATCCAGGTCAGCAAGAGATTCCTGTAAGGCACATTATTCAGTAGAAAGCATTCACATATGGACAATTATAACACAGTTTTAATACCTTTTATTGCCTTTTATGTTATTTTATATTTTATGATCATCAAGCAAACTTAATGAGAGTGAATTGCAGACAGACCACCCTCCCAGCAGCGAGTCTATTCTGTGTACTGAGCTGAGCTAACACTCAGCTCCAGCCCAACCTATCAGCTCTCATTAGGTTTGCATCGATCCAGATGAAGCTGGACCATATATCAAGCTAAGTAAACATTACTTGTATGGATTCACCATTGCTTACACTGTAATTTATAAGCTTGTCAATCCTTAAGAGTGCAATTTTATTGTTTTTGAGAAGTTTGGAAAGAAGGTGTGCCATGTGAGTTTTATGACACATGTACTAAAAATAGTTGTGCCTCAAATGATTAATTAAGTCAGAATCAGGTTTCATCAAAGCCAACACCCTTTGGCATTGTCATATACCGTATATGGAGTTTTATGTTTAGCCTCATTGGTCAATTTCTTACTAAGAACTAGGTTTCTATAGTTCATCCTTCAAGTTTGCCATTATTTTTATTCCCTCACCATCCAACTTTCTTCTACTTTACAGACTATGCTTATGGTGCATCAAACTAATTCTCTTGTATGTACCATACTAGAACAATATCCTTAGGCATCAGCTGACACCAATTTTGGGAGCAGTCATCCTGGTGAATTCAGTGAGACTGGGCCACTCCCACTGTCAAGGATATTGTTCTGTTGGCCTCCATCACATTCAGTGTGGGGTGGATGATGGAATCAATTTTCCTGTTCTTGTATCCTTGAAATCCATCTTTGAGCTATTGAGACTTTGCAAGGGTTAATTGATGTAATTACATACATGACCTATAGGGCTATTTTCTTCTGCAACACTGGATATAGTAAAATTTTCTGTGGGTCTTGTGCTTTATTAATTTATTCTGTCTGTTAATGTTTTATTCTTCATGATTCAGAATATATTTCACATGTAGGCTCAGAAACTCGATTATCAATTTCATGATATTTATCCTACTTATTCGGCAGAAAATAAGAAAATTGTTTGGCCAGAAATAATATTGTTGAAATTGCAGTTCAAAGTATGTACATGTGCTCTCTTGTTCATATATCTGTTTTTATTTGTTCTCTGATCTTTTTTTTTTTTTTTTTTTGGCTTTTTTAGGTACACTCTGCCTACAACACCTCTGAATTAGAAAACATTTTTTGTCTTACTACCAACCTTGAAAATGTGCAGGTTGTCAATATGTTGGATAAGCAGATTCCATCTACAAGTCTAATTCTCAAGTAAGTTCTCAATTTTGTATTCTGCATATTACAATGATCATTTTCTTTACTTTATAGCGGTCATTTGCAACAGACACAGACACCTCTGGATAGTGCTTTTAAGGGAAGGCATGCAATCTCCTTCCTTAAACATGTATTTTCAGATATGCAAGTGTCAGGGGACGACTCTAAAATTCCATTTTTACAGTCGTCCGGACTCCGCTTCAATACAAGTTTTCTAACTTCCGGAGTTCGAGACCCCTATAGTCGTAAGTCCAGCACTCACCTTCCGTGGTACAAGAATGTGGATACAGTCAGCCCCCGAAGCTCAACTCATCATGTTTGTTCCATGAATTTGGAGTCCGATCGTAGGCCCTTGTTGTGGCCGGAGAGCGGGAAGTTAGGGTGGATGCAGTGGCAGGTTCGGAGTCTGGATGCAGGGGTGTGGGTTAGGGTGTAGTCAGGGTGGTCCTTATGGTCTTATTCTCATTCCTCATTCCTGACATGCATGTGGTCTCGTTATTGTGTATTTCTTGGCATCGATGGTTCCTGATTCCTTGTGGTATTTATTGGGCTCATGCTGGCAGAGGCAATCCAAGACTTTCTCTTTGGATTTCCCCTCTGCTAGGTGAGATTCCCTTCGTGTGTATTATTCTCATTATTTATATACTTTGAATTTCCCCTCTGCTAGCTCTGGCGTGACGTCCGTTGGAGTCCGAGGGTTGCCCTTACAGCAAGCTTCAAATGGCAATGACATACATGTCAATGTATATCCACAGGTTACAGGATTGCAGAAAGTAGGAACTTCCTCATAATCACTTGTCTCCTGTGGAATTGTTTGCTCAACACTATGATCATTTTGGGAAAACATCTACAGAAAGCATGTATACTTCAGACATTGCAACTGCATCCTTTCAGCTTCATTGTAAGGGCAACCCTCGGACTCCGACGGATGTCATGCCAGAGCTAGCAGAGGGGAAATTCAAAGTATATAAATAATGGGAATAATACACACGAAGGGAATCTCACCTAGCAGAGGGGAAATCCAAAGAGAAAGTCTTGGATTGCCTCTGCCAGCATGAGCCCAATAAATACCACAAGGAATCAGGAACCATCGATGCCAAGAAATACACAATAATGAGACCACATGCATGTCAGGAACGAGAATAAGACCATAAGGACCACCCTGACTACACCCTAACCCACGCCCCTGCATCCAGACTCTGAACCTGCCACTGCATCCACCCTAACTTCCCGCTCTCCAGCCACAACAGGGGCCTACAATCGGACTCCGAATTCATGGAATGAACTTGATGAGTTGAGCTTCAGGGGCCGACTGTATCTGCATTCTTGTACCACGGAAGGTGAGTGCTGGACTTACGACTATAGGGGTCTCGAACTCCGGAAGTTAGAAAACTTGTATTGAAGCGGAGTCTGGACGACTGTAAAAATGGAATTTTAGAGTCGTCCCCTGACATTCATAGTGTTCAACTTGACAATTCAGTACATGTTATTTTTTTGTTTAAATTTATGTTCTTAGTATCTGTTATAAACACTCCAATTTTGTAGGTTGAATCGAAAGAGCCAAATTCTATGGCCATGCAAGATATTTGTTACACACAATCAGAGTCTATTCATTCTCCCCTCCATCAACATCATCAATATAGCAAGTATTCCAGAAGCTCATGTGTTCCAGCCATCAATTCTTTTGTGTCAGAGCATGGATTTCACCAAACAGTTAATCCAGTATGCACTGTTAAATTTTCTTGTGCAGTTTTTAGACAAAATGATTAATCTTTATTTATTTTATGCTTTCTTTTTAGACCCAATGTGTAGGGGGTGGAAGTGAAGACACCACTAATTTTGACTTTATATCTAGCATGCAAATGACCATCAATAATATTAATAATCCCAATTCCCATTCTATTTTCAATATGCCAGATTTATCTGGTTCATCTCAGTTGCACTCACAGGGTCCCTCTCAGACATACTCACAGGGAGTATCTGATGGATATGACCCCTATGCTATTTTGTTAATTCAATGATCACTCCTTGACCATTATTATGACCATTTGCAAGCCAAAATCGGACAGTCACCAGCATATGATAACAGTGAATTGAGCACCCCTATGTACATCCAGGAGGCACATAGGGTTATAGCTGCCAAGCCTAAATTAGTGGCTATGTATGTGTTTTACACTTATTTGTTAATCAAACATCCTTCTCTATCCCCCTGTTCTTATTACTTCTTTATAGGCTCATTCAAAGCTTTGCAGTCAACACAGAGGTATGTGACACAATAAAGTTATTTATAACACAAATAGAGGTTAGCCTATATAATATTAGCTGGTTGTTAGCTGATTATTTTCCTTGTCTTCTCTGTTTGATTAGAAGAAGAAAGTTATGACATCTTCAGTTTGGATCAATACTACAAACACAATCTTGGTTATAGTTAACTGGACATATGTATATTTTACAAAAAAAAAAATTCCTGTTGATTTGTTTAAATTGAGGAGAATATGCCCAATGAAGCTCACATTAATTGCACAGCCAGAGGTTGAGATGTCAAACTGTACAAGAAACCAGCTATGTATGGGATGTTTTATCTGTTCAGCCAACAATGTGGTGACAAACATATTTCAAATTTACTCTTTATTTTCGCTATTTTCCTCTATTTTTTGCACTTTTATTGTGTTGTTCTTCTCACATCTTTTTATTTTTCTCTCATATTTTGCTGATCTTTCAGTGAGGTTTATTTTCCATTTTCCTATGATTTTATCCATTTTCTATCTTTGTCTTTTGTTCCTTTTTCATCCATTCTATTTATTTTTTGACTCAGATTCAAACAGCACTATCAACCATCTGTTAGCACTTAATCCCACATCCAAGTGCCTTAAAACTTCAGTTGGCTCCCAACATCAATGCATACCGCATCCCTTTCATTCACAAACATCCTAGCCCAATTATGTTAATATTGGTTACTCCAGTTCATACTTTGTTCAGCCAGAACAGGATCCCATTACCAGGCTTTGATACTGATTAATCAGTCACCATATATTGGATTGTACACGACATCAGTCCTCCTGATGCCACTCTCATGTCTCCCAGGGCTATATGATGGACAGAAGTCAGACAACTATCCTATTTCCAATCCCAGCCTCCTTATGCCAGGGATCAATACATCACAATTTTTGACCGATTTTATATGTTGACAGCCAGGATTCCCATAACCTGGCAGGACCCCAACAATGATATAGATTTCTTAGCCATTCTGGTGCATAGGGAAGATGCATTCAAGGAAACACTGATGATCCCAGTTCTAGTGTCATTTTTTGAGCATTATTTTCTCCCTGACAATCTACCTTCCCCATCCTCCTCACCATCACCATCCTTCACCCTCACTCCTAATACAACACCTCCTATTCTTCCTTCTGCTTCAATCACAATTGCAGAACCACCATCTGTTCATTGTTATCCTCCCCCCACTCCTCACATTGCCAAACAGCTTGAAGAAACTCATCAAATCCAGTCAAGGACCTGGAAGCAATGGATGAAGGATAATTGGTTGAAGACTTTTATGGTTGTTTTATGTATTGTTGTTCTTGGTGTGTTTATTGCCATTTTCGCTTTTCCTTAATTTTTATTTATTTTCATACTTTCCTTTTACATCATTTCCTTTAATTCATTTTCACTTTTCCCTATTTTGACTTATCTTACATTTCTTCTTCATCATCTGATCTTTTCTATCATTTGATGCATTGCTGTGTTCATTGACAGGCATAGCTATGCCACTTCTGCTGCCATTGACATCTTTTGATCATCTTTTGACACCCATTGACATCTGTCAATCTCTCTGATGCTGATTTTAATTGTGCATGTAAATAAACACTGTATTTGTATTGCCTCATCTGTATATAAGGACTTTACTTTTGCTCAGTAGAAGGCATCAATCTAAGATATGGGCAATGTAAGTCCAGCACCCTTATGTAATTGGGCGCCTATATCACGTGACCCACCAAATCAGTGGCCAAGAATCCAAGTTTTACCTAAACATGGGTATTTTAACATCAGCTGGACTTGCAGCATCCTGAGATTGATTTTATTAACTATTTTAGAATTTTTTTTAACTACCGTATATATGAACATACCCTTCTGGACTGAGGAGGGTGGTGACAAGTCACATATGTCACGCATGCCTATATCATGTGCTCTGCCAAATCATCTGGTCTTGAAAAACAAAAATGCTCCAAATGCATGGAAAAGCTTAAATAAATAATTTGGGATTTTTTCCTTATCTAGACGGTATCATGGTTTCTGCACCACCAATATGAAGAAATCCTAAAATCTTTTTAATAAGAAAAGTAGCTACACCCATAAGGAACCTTCCCCATTGATTAGTTTTACGTTATTGTAGTCCTTGCTGGCACAGATACCAATGTTGTTGCAGCTGGTATTTGCTTACATAATGGGGTGTTGGCTTAGCGTTACCCCTATCTTACCAGATCACAAGTTTTCTGGTCTGCAGTTCATCTGCCATCTTAAGCTTAGACTTTCATTTCAAGTCTCTATCTAATAGTCTTTTGAGTCTGATAACTTTGTTAGCTCATTGACTGTTAGTTCTCTACATCTCTATTTTGTGTGTGACTGACAACTGGCATTGTACAACTGTGTGTTAGTTGTCCAGATTGCAAAGACCACTGCATACAGGTTTTCAGACTATTGTTCTGTTAACAACTCTTCAGCAGCATGTCTGCACACAACACTCTTTCATTTCAGAGGTTTGAAACTTTGTCTATGCTAGCCACACTCAAGACAACCATCGACTTGGGAGATACTGATCCAGCTATTGATGAGAATGTAAAGTATATGAAGCAGATACAAGGTGTCATTAGAGATGCTTTCAATGCCACTTCTTCATCATGATCAGTAGAGCATACTATGAAAAAAGATCTTGCAGGAGCAGTTTACAATCACCAACCTGCTATCCAACAAGGATTGCATACCGGAACTACTGTGCTATGTTGACCAGACCAGTTGACTGCACTGTACCTTCACAGAGAGGAGAAAGAGGAACTAGAAGGATGTTTTGCTACTATCTGTTTATTTTTAATTTTCACACACAACTTTACAACTGTAGTGGCCATTCTCAAAGAGACACACAACACCCAATATGGGTCAATGATGGAGGTAGCACTAGGGAAGGATTTTAGGATATGTAGAATTACCTGTATTGTAATGTCTTACATGGGGCTTGGCCCTAATAGACAATAATGGATACAAAAAAAAGCCACTTCTTGGGATCCGGATGTTGAGGAAAGACCTGTCAAATGGTTTTCCATGTTGTTTGGGGACAATTAGTATTGAGTTTCAAATTGAATGGTTGAACAATTGGATTTTTATCAATAATTTGGCTTAGCTTTCCACATGTTTTATGCACTACTTATAATTGTGTTTCTTCATTTTATTTTTCTTTGGCCACTGTCCAGCCATGTGATGAGCTTTCCTGTGGAGACATTTGAGTGTCATTGATAGTTTAAAATAGTATAAACCAGCACATTCCTCCAAATACATCAGTTGCTGACATCTTAGTATAATTTCTTTGGGACTGTCACAAGGTGACTGTAGGCAATTTCAAACATAATTCTTTGACATGTAAACACTTTCATTTTTATTTATTTCAAGACATGTGAATAAATGGATCCAAATTACATTGTACTTGAAAGCCAAGCATAAAGCACAAAGGGACTACTGATGAAGTCAATGCCATCATGCAGCAGCCCAGTGTTTCTTCATTGGCAGTCATTCTTTATGCATATATTTAATCTATGCCTTCTGGTCACCCCATACTTCTTGGATACACATGCCACAAGTATCAAATCCTTCAGCAGTCTCTGCATTTAATAAAGAATGTGCATCATTGCAGACATTATGCAGGTCTCTGCACAAGCTTCTGTCAGGAGACTTTCAGAATATTCCTGGTAATATTTATCCACTCATTTATTATTTAAATGAGGCAACAACTCAATGAGCCATTAATTCAGATTAGAAGACCCCAGACACTGCCAGGACCTCAAGGATGGATGGAATGATGGGTGCTTACATAAGCACCAGTGGAGCACAGAGTTTGATGGAGGGTTCTGACAGGTGACAGGCAGTGACAGTTCTTCTTTGATATGATGTTGTGTTCCTATTGACTGTTGTTATCTCTTATCTCTTATCTGGGCTGTGCTTATCTTGTATATAGTGCTCCCTAGCTTGGGGGACTCCTTAGACTTTTCTCTTTAGATATCCCCTCTGCTAGTCTGCATAGATATTACAGATGCTCTTAGGGTTGCCCTTACAGCTTCCTTGCAGTGTCCTTTAACAACAATCTGAAAACAGTGCCATTTAAAAAGTGGATATTAAATGTTACAAATATAGTAATACCTTCAACTTAATATTAGAGTTCCATGCCTTCCACAAGTACCAATATGTTGAAAGTAGCCTCTACATCCCTTACTTCTCTATTATTTAATATGGTCATTCTAGTATAGATATCTCAATTATATGTTATATCTCTTTTTTATATGGACTATATTCATGTTATATGTGTTTCTATCAGATAGTTTACAGTTTTATGTACCAGCACTTATCCTGCTTATGTAAGCACTGTGGTGTCAAGACCTGATCCCGATATCAGCCTTGGACCTCTGATCATCTTATTCATTTCTATTTCCTTCGGACTCCATTATGTTATTCATCTTTGATTTCTCTTGTCGTTTGTGTTTTCGATTATATTTTATTTATCTTCGGACTCCATCTTTACTTTTACTTATTCATTCATTCTTTATCTTTCGGATCTCCGTTTCTCATATCTCGCTTATCTTTTATTGATGCTGAGCATTGCTTATGATTTCACGTGTCTTATGTTCCACATGACTTTTACGTTATATTCTCATCAGTCTCCGCTTTATGTTATTGCCAACCAACCACACTCCTTATCATTCTTTCCTTATCTGTTTCATCTCCGTGACCCTGAGTATTTCCCCATTTGTTATCAGACTCCATTTAGTATAAATAGCCATCTTTGTATTATGTTTCAGTAGTCAGAAATCCACTTCATTATTCTGCTAACTCATTCCAGCCTCTGTCTGTCTGTCTACTTCTTATCCGCTCTACTATACTCGGTCTCCGAGTTTCTCTTATACCGACTTGTCTGTGACAACTGTCGGACTCCAAACCCTTGTTCCGAACTTCATTCTGAAATAAGGACAATGCATACGGTTAAGGGTGCAACACATAAGTTGAAGCCAAGTTCTTTCAGTTCATATCATCCAGACTCCAAATTACTTACTTCGTTCTAAAATATCCGGAGTCCGAAGTGACGCCTAGATATCAGGACGTAACAGGTGGGTGTAATGCAACTTGTAATGGTTTTTCAGACTGAGGGAATTGAGTAATGGTTGATTCATTATTCAGTATTGAAAAACAATTATGTACAGGCAACGAGGGCGCAGTGTTCACTCGTTGCACTTCACAAAATCCTCCTGCTCGGGAATTACTTCCTCTTTGCCAGCGAGCTCCACCACAGGGGTGTCAGACATGTTGAGGTCAGCCATAAGGCCATAGAGGAGTTCTTCTTTCTCTTCAACCATCAGGCTCTGAATGTCAAAGGTGGTGTCACAGAACCTAGCAATATGGCCAGTCTTGCCACAGTGTCTGCATACAATGTTTGATATGCTGGACTTCCCACGGGTCCTGTCAACATCCATGGGTACAGTCCCATCCGGGGCCTTGATAGTTTCCAGGCAGGAATTGACCCCAGGTGGATTAATGGGCAGGCAGGCCTGATAATTAAAGGTCCTCGCTTGTGGGGCAGCCGGTAACACTCTTGGGACTACCGAAAGGGGTTTGGTGCCGAACGGTGTTGGTTTTTCCATTGTGTGGATATTCTCCTCAAAAACCTTGCTAGTTTCTCTTGCATCTGCAACCCTTTGAGCTGCTTCAATCCAGGCTTCCAAATCATTAAAGGCAGGGACGGGGTCTGCCATCACCACAGTGGTACGCAAGGATTTGTTGAGTCCTTTCTTGAATTTGACTACCAGGTTAGCTTCATTGACATATCCCGAGTGGAAAACTAGCTCTCTGAATCTGTCCACATAGTCGTCCACTGAGTCTGTGCCTTGGTACCATGCGATGCCTTCCAATTGGGCGATGGCAGTGACTTGCTTGTTTTGCGGCATGAATCACTTTTTGAACCCTGTCTCAAAGGCCTTCCAATTGGCGAAGTATGGCATGCGGGTCCTAGCCTGGGTCCTTAGAATCCGGTCAGCAAAACTGGCTGCTTGACCAGACTTAAAAAAGGTTAATGCCCAACTAATACGAGCCTGCTTGTTCTGAAAAGTGTGTCTGGCAATCGAAAAGTAAAGATTGCAGGAGTTGAGGAAGGATTGCCCCTTCGCTCGGTCACCATCAAAAATCTGACGGGTTGGAGGGCCTCATTTGAAAACCTCTAGCCATGTTCATTTCCGACAGGGTATCTTCGTCCATAGCCTGTACGGATGGGGCCTCCCCAGGTGGAGCCAGTTCACCATTCTCCCCTGTGGGGTCTAAGAGTGCAAGTGGTCTGTTCAATTGATTCTCAATCCAGTCGGTCTTCGCTCGTTCTTCTGTCAGTGATAACTCTAAGATGTTCAAGCGGTCCACCTCTGTGGTCATGGTTGGCAGATTTCTGAGCGGAATTCCAACTGGCTGCTGGGGAGGGGACTCTGGGGCAGTCACCACACTTGTGTCTGTGCTCTCGTCTGTGAGGCTGTATGTGGGAAGTTGGTGATCGCTTCCAGAGTTCAGTTCCTAACGGAAGACTTTCTGCTGTAAGGGCAACCCTTGGAGCTGGGCAGACATCACACCGAGCTAGTAGAGGGGAAATCCAAAGAGAAAGTCTTGGATTGCCTCTACTAGAGTGAGCCCAATAAATAGGAAAAGGGACAGGCACAATCAAAGATAAGAGAAAATACAATGATGGTGCTAAGATGAAAAGGAAAAGTAACCCATGCAGATGACCCTGTACTAACTGTCCCTGCTTCTAAACCCACACAGCTCACCTCCGTGCGGAGCCCACTGTCTCCAGCCTAACCTCCCACTCTCTGGCCACAGAAGTCAGCAAATGTGTTGCTGGGGAAATCTGAGTGGAAATGAGGGCTGACAGTTTCCGCTCAGAAGCGTTCCCTGGTGATTATTGGTGTTGAAAATAATCCCGGGTGGAAATTTATGGTCGTCCCCTGACATAAATGTCCATAAAGACTCCAATAAATGGGCCGAAGATATGATTCATTAAACTTTGGTAAGTTGCCGGAGCATTGCAATCACCTTGTTGCATTACAAAGTGGATCATTGTTCCATCAGGAGTATTAAACATAGTGTTAGGAACATCTTCTGGTTCAATCCTAATTTGTTCATATGCATCCTTACCATCAATTAGGGTGTAGTATTTGTGTCGTAAAACATTGTGGAGAATTGTTTCCATGTTTGGCAAAGGTGAGGCCATCTTGATTGTATTATCATTTATTTGTCTTTTATCTAATACAGTTTGCAGCCTAGGTTGACCATTGGGACCTGGTTTCTTATGGAACAGCAACATCAGACAAGAGTTTTGCCCTGTTGCAAACTTCCATCTCCCAGTGCGTATATATACATCTCACTTTTCCTGCCATAATGATTTTAGCGCTTCAGGGCAGTGAGAAGGACACCAGAAATACACCTTATCTGGATCCTTTAATGGGATGCAGTGGTTGATGGCATGCAGGGGAGGAAGTGGGGTCTCCTTGGTGGGTTTGCAAAGGTCTACTGCTTTGCTTTGTAACTGTTCTCGGACCTTGTCTAACTCATCAGTTATTATATTAGCAGCTTGCAAAGTGATTTGGACAATATCAGGTCCTTGCATAGGCAATGCAATAGGTGAATAGATAATTACCCTGATAGGGTTAAAGGTAAGTTGTACCTTATGTTGATACAAAAATGGTGTCCCTAAATTAGATCATGATTCTCCAGATTAATTATATCAAAATGTCAAATCTCGTTCATGTCCTGGTACTTCAACAGTGCATTGGTTGTGCCAGTGATTTGGGTGCAGGATCCACTGGCAGCAAGTTGGCAAGTAATAGGCTTAGCCAAATGGTGCACTGTGAGGCATAATAAATCAATGACTTTAGATCCAATAAAATCAGAGAGCGACCCTGAATCTAGCAAGGCACGGAATTTGTGTCCCTGAATGAGGACCTGGACAATTATGGATCGTGGAATTGGTCGCTTAAAATCCTTGGGTGAGGCTGAGTTTTGCTGTAATCCACTAATGTGATGGATTTTACTGCCAACTTGGTGAGTATTATTTTGCTGGGATTCTTCAACTGCTAATAATTCTATATGTTCCAGGGCAGGTAAAGATTCCTCAGAAGAGCTAAGACTCTTGAGATCCAGTACTGAATGGGAAGATGAATGTGACTTGACACCCTCTTGTTGATTTGATTCTCCCCTGGTTGAAAACGTCAAGCATTCAGGTGAGTTAGGAGATATGCAATGATAATGCTCAATAGCCGGGAAGCGAAGTTGAATAATGGTTTCATTCTCTATCAATTCATCAACACGTTGGTTGTGAGCCAAGATCACTAATTAACATATTTCTTGCTGCCGAGGATTAAAATAGTAAAGTGAGTTGTCATCCTTGACACCATCATCATTATCTATCTCATCCCATGGATCAATAATCCAGTCGTTCTCCCATAAACCATATTCAGAATCACCAGTGTAGAGTGCAGTAAGTGGAATATCATCCACTCGGTTTCTGATTTCATTAGTAATAAATTCTGCAACATTGAAATTTGGGTTGAAGAATTGATCAGATGAAACTGTATGTACTATATTCAGCACGTGATCTGCAATACTTATCCTATTAAATTGGGTAGGAACTATGGTAAAATGTTGCTGCAGAAGGCAAGGGCTTTGCAGCACACAGTCACCAAAATGAACAAGTTCCCCAAGTATATTTGCAATGTCATCATAAACCTCCTGGAATACAGCCAGGGTGTCCGAATTCGAATTTTTACTACTAATGGAAGCTAAGGAATCATTTTGTTCATCACTTACAGACTCTAATTCAGCTGCAGCACAGGATAATTCAAGGGTTGAAGACGAACATATCCCAAAAATATTCTCCTTGGTCCGTTCTAATGCTCTCACTGCCTGCAGTTCATTAATTAAAGTCCCTTCGCTCGACATTCGTAATTTCTCTAGACGGATATGCTCAATTATGTTGTTCGTGGATTGCATTAATAATCCAGTGTCAAGCAAGTGGTCATCACCAGTATGCCAATCATACAGAATAAGGTGCGCATCATCAAATTTGTCTATCTTAAACTGTTTCCACTCATATGGATCATATTCAGGAACACCAAAGAAATCTGTTTTGAAGGGCACAGCCTCTAATAATGCTGGTATCAATCTTTCCCAAACTTTCTTCAAGTTACGCTTACAGTCTCCCTTGGAGCATATACCGAGAAAGTCGATGTTGAACAACTCCAGCATATGGCTACCCAACATCTGTTGGTCAATATTTTCTGCAACCTTTTCAATATCAATGGCAGCCAAGCGGATTTGTGTCAAAGGTGAGACATATTTCTTACTCGGGCAGTCCCGCACTAAGTGATTCTTTTCTTTGCAGATAAAGCACAGCCCTTTAGCATGCAAGTCATCCTTCTGTCGAGCAGACAATGTCAAGGATTGGTGTTGAGATTGATTTTGCTGGGAAAAACCTGATTGAAGTTTCCTGTATTGTTTGGATTGATTTCTTCATGAATAATCCTCATGATTTCTTTGTGAATATTCGGATTTGTTTCTCCATGAATAGTTAGACTGGTTCCATTGGAGGTTACTGGAATATCTAGAGAACTGATTGTCACAATAGTTCCAAGAATATGTATTGCCTGAAAAGTGATTTCTTGAAGGCATCTGGTGCTGTCTAGGTGTGTAGAAAGATCCTTCTTCAAACCTTAATTGCAAATATTGATTATATCTCATTTGGTTTTCAATGGAGGGACATTCTCCAAGGTTTTCCAAGGTATGTTTCTAGTTTCCTCTATTATGCTGAGTATCCCTAACCATTTGCAGGGCAGAGCTTTCGAAATGAATACTGGTCCATTGCAGCTCTTCAAACAGGGTATTTTCAGGGGTTATTCCCTGTTTATGCCATTCAGCACGTAAGTACCTGTTTGCTCCATGGAATAAACACCATTGGCGCTGATTATTATCAACATCCGGCAACCATTTAGCAAACAGCTGGAGTATGCAGACAAAATCAATGAAAGTGCGTTGTCCTTGTGTTATCCTGTCAAATCGATTTCTGACCAGTTCCATATAGTCATGCAGGAAGCAATAATTAAATAGTTCCTTGCTGAAATCCGTGATATCCCATTCATCTGGATTTTCTGCTACATTAAGTCGATAAAAATTCACAGCTTTGCCTCATAAAAATGAAGGCAAATGATGGATTCAGATTTGAGGTGTGACACCTGCAAGCTCATAATAATTATTCAACCTAATACCCATTGTTCGAATTCTTCAATATCAGGGCAACCATCATATCTTCGTGGTGTGGGAATTTTTACTGAAGTTTTAGAGTGTTCATTCATGCTCAGATCTCTGGTAAGACTGTGCCAAGACAGTTCCTCTTCTTGAATAGAAGTGAGGTCAGGTCCATTCAGAATTTTAATGGTCGAAGGAGCAATGGATGGGTGACTTGAAGGGTTTACTGTTACATTTGGTGAGCTCAGAATTTCTGATGGCATTAATAAATGGCTTCTATGAGCAGATTGAATGTCACTTTGATTTATGAATTGAGTTCCAACTGAAGCTGGCTCTGTATAAGCATTTCTGTTCAATCCAGGGACTGTTCGTTCACTAATGTTAGATTTGGAAGGTGAGTTGTTCGTAACATTATTCCTCCAGCTTCTAACTGACTCAAGACAATCCCTAGAGATACTGGAATGACTAGTAGGATTTTGGGGACTTCTTACTGTCCTATTGGGAGTGTTTGAAGGAACAGTTGGTGTCGTGTCTGTAAATGCCAGAATTATAGTGACACATTGAGCACATTCTTCAATATGTTGCCTTGTGCTATTGTCTAAGTGATTCCATACATCCTGCAATAGATGTTGAATTCCCATTTCACCATTATGATTGCCATTGACTGATTCCAAAGCTGAAAATCTATTTTTGACAGGTAATATCTGAGTATTATTGCCATCTTGCCAACTAGATGTAGAACGGTGGCCTGTTTCCTGAATATGAGCAAATCCTTCATTATCAACAAATGATATGCAGCTATGAAGACTACAATGACTGCCAGCATTACTAACATTATCAGGATAATTATTTTCGCTATCCTGTACTGGTGATTCCCGTCCAATATCAATATTATTCAAACTGATCCTGATACTTGGTAAGGTCACTTCTGTGGAGACACTACTATTACAAGGGATTGGTCCCTGTGACACAACCTCACTCAGAGTGAGGGGGCGAGACCATTGGCTATGCAACTCTCCTTCAGCAAAACCGAAGGGGCAAGCATCTCTCAACAACACATCCCCATTGGAACTCAGGGGGTGAAAATCTGATGGATATGGGTGTAATAGAACTATCCATAGTCTTATCTCGATTAGTGTTATTCACTCCCTCAATAGACCCACTAGGGGCGGCACTATCAGAAACTGATCCTATCGGTGACATCTGCCTGGGTGAAGCAGAGCTGTCTGCAAGGCCAAAAACCTTACCAGTCCTAGTATGCATACTGTATGTACCATGGTAGATAAATAAACTTGAGTTTTAATAGATACTATAAACCGCAGATGAGTGTATTGGGTGATCAAGCCAATAACACACCTGAGATATTAATTTAAACTGACAGGGTTTCCCCTTATTTTTCAAGGTAAAAGAAAAAAGGAGCAAAGAGATAGGGTGTAGATAAAGAGGTAGAGGTAAGAGACAAGAGGAGGGTTGTAGTGCGAGTGTAGAAAGCGAGGTGTTGGATTTAGAGACGGGTCAAAAAATGTAATGATTAGCCTTAGATTCACACAGGAGACAGTCAAAGCTGACCAGTCGACACCAACAGTGAATTGAGAACTAAAGCTATGGGTTATATACATGCAGGAATTGACAGTTTATATACCCTACAGCCCTCTGAACCATCACGGAATTGCCTAACTAGGTCAAGTATGAAAATAGTAATAACCTGTGCAGTTGCCAAATTGGTCAGTATAGGTTCCGCTGCCTTACACATGGGTACCACCCATGGGTGTTCCCATGGTAAAGATTGCACAATGGACAGTCAATTTCCAGCTCAAAAATCTGATTCTACACTCTCACAACAATCACCTGAAGATGGAAAATGGCATCCCATCACCTTTTACTCTCAAAGTTTAAATCTGGTGGAATGAAATTATGAGATTCATTACAAGGAAATGTTGGCTATCATTTATGCCCTTGAAGAGTGAAGACATTTTCTTGAAGGAGCCCAGGAGAAGTTCAAAATCTGGACTGATCATAAGAACCATGAATATTTCCAAACTTCAAAAAAACTCAATTGTTGACAGGCTTGCTGGTCATTATTTTTATCTTGTTACGATTTTACATTACAAAATTGGCCAGGTTGAAGTATGGGGAAAACAGATGCACTTGCTCAAAGGTCTGATCATGGTTCGGGCACTGAGGATAATGAGAGCTTGGTATTACTCCAGCCCAAACTGTTCACAATTCGAGCTCTTGAAGGTGTTTCATTCTCAAGCGAAGAATAAGACACACTTCGGGATATTTGTAAAGTGTTCAGAGATGGAGCAAAGGAGGATTCAGTGGTGAAGGCAGTGGAGGAACTTTGGAAGGGGTTGACAAAGTCTGTGAAGAGTGCAGAGTGGTCCGAGATACAGGGGTTGTTATATTTTCAAGGAAAGATCTATGTTTCGAACAATCCTGAACTTCAGTGCCAAATTGTCTTGCAGCACCATGACTCCATGGTTTCAGGGCATCCAGGAAGGTGGATGACACTAGAACTTGTCTCAAGGAATTATTGGTGGCCACAGATGTCGAGGTATATTGGTCAATATGTCAGTACCTGTGACCTTTGTCTTTGAACAAAGATTCAGTGAAGACAGCCAATGGGTGAATTCCAACCTCTACCTATTCCCAAACAGAGGTGGGATACAGTCAGTGTTGATTTTATTGTTGAACTTCCCAAATTCAATGGCTTGGATTTGGTGATGAACATAGTGGATTTGGTGAACAAATGAGCACACTTCATTGCAACACATACCACTATTACAGCCCTTGGGGCAGCTCAGCTCTATCTTCAACATGTCTGGAAGCTGCACAGGCTTCCAAAGCAAGTGGTTTCGGACTGAGGTCCTTGGTTTGTAGTGGAATTCACACACAAACTGTATAGACTTCTTGGGATCAAGCTTTCAGCAACAACAGCCTATCATCCCCAAGCAGATGGACAAACTGAACAAGTGAATCAAGAACTTGAACAATATCTTCAACTCTCCGTAAACGAATGACAGAACAATTGAGAGGAGCTATTACCATTGGCCAAATTCCAATATAATAACCATATTCACACTTCAAATCAATAAACACCCTTCATGCTTGACACAGGACGTCACCCAAGGATGGGCTTTGAGCTGAACCAGTGGAGTTCAAGACTCAAAACTGTCAATGAGTTTAAAGACTGAATGAAAGAGGCTCCTGAAGAAGTGAAGGCAGCCCTCATGAGGGCAAAGGGTAACATGGCAAAGTATTACAATCACCAAAGAGTACCAAGTCCAGAATATAACCTGGGTGATAAAGCATTTCTTGACAGTAGTGATATTAAGACTACTTGCCCTTCACTGAAGCTTGCACATCATTACCTCAGGCCTTTCAGGGTAGTTTGGAAGATTGGACGAAGTACTTATATGCTTCAGCTTCCAAAGTCTATGAGTCATGCTCATCCAGTTTTCAATGTTGTTAAACTTCTACCAGCCCCCGAAGATCCTATAGTTGGTTGCAAAGCAAAACCACCACCACCACCACCTGAAGTCATTGAAGGTGAAGAACACTTCAAAGTCGAAGAGATTTTGGACAGCCAAGTAAGTCGCTGAAGACTTGAATACCTTGTCAAGTGGAAAGGATATGGTTATGAAGCAAATGAATCAATCCCTGAATGTGATATGGCAGCTCCAAAGCTGGTTGAGGACTTTCACTAAAGTCACCTTGGTGCTCCAAGGTGTATTCAAGCAACAGCCTTTCAATCCCTTCAATTTTGTGAACAATGAAGATCAACAAGTGCTCTGAGGACGTAGCATCTAGAAGAGGGGGTGATGTCAGGGGACAACCTGTTTTCTACTTCATTTTCTACCTTCATTCAATTACATTCTATGTCTTTATTTCATTTCACTTTGTTTTCACTTCAGAGTACCTCACTTTTACTTCAGAATACTTCAGAGAACTTTGCTTTCACTTCATTTCATTTCACTTTGACCCCCTTCATTTACACTTCAGACAACTTGTTTCCACCTTGTCATTACTTCGCAGAAACCTTGGGGCTTAGCCTCACCTCAGACCTGAGGCATCAGGGTCATTCAGGAGGCATATGGATGTTTGTCAGGTGACTCAGGCTTGTACCTCTATCTCCCCTTTGGTTATTTCTATTACTCCATTTATCTTTTATTTCATATCTTCTTATCTTGAGTTGGGGGTATTTAGGGGCTCTCTAGTGGTGGGGTATCCTTAGAGTTTTTCTCTTTGGATTTCCCCTCTACTAGGTGAGCATCCATTCAATGTATGCTACTTTGGGTTGTTTATGTATACTTTGGATTTCCCTCTACTAGTTCACATGAGGTTTGCAGATCATTTAGGGTTGCCCTTACACACAGGTACCGAGGTTCCTCAAAAGCTCTCAAAGCTCTTACATTGTAACAGCTCTTATTTTTAATTGTATTTTGATTGTTTTATAGCCCTTTAATTAAATTATAATAATTATATAGGGTTCTAAAACTTTTTGTATTGAAATGTCCGTCTTCCCTGTGAGGTACATTATACAACTATTTCAGAATAATACTTACAGTCAGATTAGTGCAGGTAAAGACAGATTGTGGAACAGCAAGGTACAAATATATCCAGATTTACGACAACAATTTGATTTCTATGGTTTCTTTCTCGGGACCCTGTCGGTGCCTGTCTGCTCATTTCTTGCTTCCGTTCTTCTGCTGGAGGCAGATAAACGCCGGCTCAGCGACAGGAGTTCTCAATGGGATCGATATCAATATCACCGACATAAAATATAGCTGAAAACATGAATTACTTTTATCAAAATTACAACTACTATCTACATATCTACATTGATCTACTATCTACGATTTACCTACACAGCGTACTAAGTATTTTATCTAAGTACAGTAATTATTATTTTGACTTCAATTCAGGGGTGGGTACGTGCTACTGCTACACTACATACTAACAGGATAAAGACTCTGTGAGTCGGGATTCCGCATTTAATCCGCATGAACTAGGATTTGACATACAAGAGCGATGAGCGAGGGATAAGAGGCGAGGGATAAGAGGTGGATAGGACAAAGCGAATTGCAAAACACGGAGGAGCAAAACGCAACGACAAGCAATAAAGCGACAAAGCGACAAGCAAAGTAACAAAGCGGACAAGGAGAGGGAACGCGCGCGATGGACAGACGTAGACAAGTAATAAGAAAAAGAAAGAAATATAGAGAATAGTACCCGCTCCTATAAAACCCCAAAAGATACGATACGATACCTAACCATAAGTATTGGGTGAGTCTGACTTTATTTTGATATGACTGACGACTCGATTCAAGCTTGATAAAAAAGGATTACCGCAACAAAGGCCCCACATCCGTATTCCCATTCCCAGAAACAATCCCAACCGTCCCGGTACTCTTAACCTCCTCCGTAGGCATAAACGTCCAAATAGAAGTCCCCGTGATATGCCCCAATGACTCAGAAGACGACCTGCTCATCGTCCTACCACTCGCGGAAACGGAATTAGAAGGCGATTTAGAACCCACGGACGTGCAAGGTGTGTTTGGGCTCGCGTGGGGATCTGAAGAGGGGTCGTCGTCGCCGAAGAAAGAGGGGAGCAGG